>CARXXK010000001.1:168097892-168155699 GCA_949089665.1 Macrosiphum euphorbiae | reverse complement strand
TACCTATACCTTTTTAGTAAAAAATATAATTTTTGTAAAATATTCTAAATTCAATAAACGAAGCAAAACTAAATTTAAAAAAAAACGCAATTTGAACAAAAAACACCATTCGTTTGTGCTTTTAACCACGTCATTTGTGCTCAACCAATTCCAAAGTTATCCAACTTTGAAAGTTGGGGGTTAAAGTGTAATCTCAGGTACTCCCCTTTGTCTTGCGAATCTAATCAAAACTGTCCACATAATCATTTTTACCCCTATGGTGTTTAGTTGCAAAAGATTTTGTTTGAAAGAAAATCCCATACACTTGTGAATTAGAAAATTACGGGGAAAATTATTTTATTTTTAAGTTTGTGCCATTTTCGGAAAAAAATATTTGCTACCAAAGAAATGGACTTATAGCCTAATACTAAAGTTATAATTGTAATGCAGGTGGTACTTTAAACACATTCTATGTAGGTATTTTGGAAAATAAAACCGATTTGGATAAGAATAGAGTTTGAGCAATTTTTTTTAAAGACATGTAGTTCCAATTTTAAGGATTTTGTTTACCTACATATTATTTAAATGAAAAATAAAGGTTTTAACTATTTTTTTGTAATTTAAAATTTATTATTTTTAGTTACTGTAGGCAATAGTATCAAATCTCCCTAGAGTTGATATACTATATACCACGACGCTTACGAGTCAGATATACTAATAGATCACACACTTTGCATAATGATAATACAAGATATATTTTTACACATTACGACAATGCAAATATAAATCAAATAAATATACTTATCTTAATGTATAAATACGGCAATGTCGTTTAACAGACCTTTTAATATAAAATTCCCTAACGTACCGGTCTCAGGGATATATAATATTATACCATAATATACCTATGTGAATATCGATATTAAGAATAATTCACAATAAATATTAGCATAATAAAATAACAACTCGAAAATATGTGACGATCTTAGCCCACCATCATGGCTTTACAATAATAGTATTAATACAACGATACCCGACCCGACCGCATACACATCTGCCGGGAACGCTGATGCCGCCGCCGCCGACCGTAGACCGATATGGCACATGTTACGCAGTCACGGTAACAGTATTATTTTTTTTATTTTTTTTTTATTAATTTGAGCCACAACAACTAAGGTTATTGGCATAATGCACAATATAAAAATTAACTTATGTACTAGAGGGAATTATACATATTACGTACAATGAAAGTAATTTACATATTTTTAACCTTAAAGTATAAAAGTACATCATAAAAAAAAAATACAAATGTCAGATGAGGTGACGATGAGTAAGCCAGGTGTGTCCAATTCTTAGTCTATTAATTACTACTTCGTGACGTCTTTCTGTAAGGTAAGTTGGCCAAGGGTAACAGTATTATTATCACGTAGCGTACAAGCAGTGGCGGACTGGCCCAGGTGGAGAGTGTGAGAAATCCACCGGGGCCGCTGTCGTGAGAGGCCCCTTCGTTATGGTGCACTAGCTTTTCACAAAATTATATTATATTATAATTTTATATTCGATTTCTAAATTAACAATAATAGATAATAACACACAAAATACACAATCCTGGGGCACGAATATTTCTACATAGCTTATCAGAATATTATGAAAATAATTTTCCCTGACCCGCGAGACGAACCCCACCATAATATTATTATAAGAAGTCATGAGCTGTAACAAGGAATAGCGAAATTCTCGTAGGCCGCCGCCCGCCGACCAATATTGTTTTGTTTAATATAATTTATACTGTATTAGGTACCTACCTATCTTTATCGTCAATGCTCAATGGTTATTCTTTATTTAATTGAAAACATTGAACGACTGAATAGAGAGCAAGTGAAGTTAACAATCAAAAAATTGCGTACCTATGTATAACTTGTGTAGTTGTGTATATATTATGCATCAATATAAATATAAATTATATCAATATAAATTGTTGTCTCAGTAATTGTAATATCTAAATATAGACTTAAAGAAATTATGTAAAAGATTTTAAAAATGATATAATATAATATTATGAATTATATGATATTATTTATTCCTAGAATATATTGGCGTTGCTAAACACTCTTAGCACCCCCAAAATGTTAGCCTATGATAAGCGAGCTGCAAATTTTTTGATCATACAAAAATAAATTGGGGGCCACTCAAATCTTCTCCAACCGGGCCGATAAGTACTCTCAGTCCGCCGCGCGTACAAGTATACGCCCGCACACTACTATAATATTTGTGTCACTCACCGCCGTGGTAACAACACCGTACGATCGTTAACCCTCAACACGACGTAATAATAATAAAGAACGGACTTACACTTTTCTTGACACTAGAGCAAAAAACGTATATTTTGACAATAATAAGGCCGTCGATCGTCGACACATGTCACGCGCGACCTGACCAGCATAAACGCAACGGCCGAACTGGTCGACGGGCATCATATTTAATAATATTATAATAATTATTATGATATCAGCACAGCTGCGACGTACGCGGTGGTGGTGGATTGTAGTCAAGATCTATAAAGAAGATCTTTATAGATCTTGGATTGTGGTATCCGTCGCACGGTCGTCGTTATCATCGTGCTCGCTTGTACACATATCCGGCCCATATTGGTCCTAACAGTTACTTAACTTTTTCCTATTATAATCGTAATGAATTTTGACAAGTTATAACTCATGACAAATTTAATTTGTCATGTTATAACTTATTAACCTTGGGCAATTTTTGGTTATTAATTATCCCAGAAATTTAATTTATTCCTATAAAAATGGCATATATTTAAATTTGTACCATGTATAAAATTAAATAATGTATTATATAAATTATATAAATAATATTTTATGTAGATGATAGATAGGATGTCAATAAAAAGTACCGATACAACAAATTACTAACAAGGTTGTATAATATTTTATTGAAATTGTTTATTTTCCAGTGCAGTTAAATATTTTTTTTGTAGAAAATATTTAATAATAGGTATATAATTAATAAACAAATTTGATTAGCTGTATGTATATCTACTGTTGATTATTATTTATTATTAATAAGTTTTAAAATCTATTATATAGAATATATACAATAAACCTTCATACTATCGTAGATATATAATAGTATATTTGAGAAGTTTAAAGTAAACACGAATAATATTATACAACCACAACAAAATAACTAAAATAGTTATTCTAGATTTGTAATATGTAATTTCGTCCAAATTTGAACTTAAAATGACTATAAAAATAAACTGTCTTTATCTAATTTTATGTTTTTTGTTTTTTTACACTATATCAGGTATATATATTAAATTTTCACTCTGTTTTACCCAACTATTTAATTGATATTTATAGAAAAAAAAAAAACTAAAAAAATTGAAAACTGACAATGTCCGTAAACACCTCAAAAAGAGTCAAAATATTTTATGGTGTAGGTATAGAAAATGCTAATATAAACATTCAATGAAATTTTCAAGTATCTAAAGTCATTCGTTTTTGAATAACAACAAAATAAGTTGGAGTTGCACCAAAAACAAAAAAAATCGATTTTTTTGAAAATAGATTTTGAGTACAAATTCCCGTTTTTCCTTAATTTTTCTTTTGTTTTTCAGAGCGTTTTTGAAAACTACTATTTTTACTTTTGACCCCCCAAAGTACCAATATGATTCACTTTCCTATCAGAAATGATACTGTTGAAAAAAATCTAAGCAGTTTTACTGTTTTAAAAGGTGATGACAGACACAAAATCAAAAAATTAAAAAAAAAACACACATCATTGTAAAATCAATACATTCATCGTTTCACTCAGAATCTAAAAGACTAATAAAATTGGAAACTGAAAATGTTCCTAAACACTTAAAAAAAAAAAATCAAAATATTTTGAAAATTTTATAGTGTATAGAAAATGCAAATATAAACAGCCAGTGAAAATGTCATGTGTATACGTTCAATTGTTTTAGAGTTACACTAAAAACCAAAATCGATTTTTTGGAAAACATAAAAAAAAATGCCAGTTTTTCCTTAATTTTTAAGTTGTTTTTCGAGAACTCCTGATAATATCAGCTATATTCCGCGTTATTATTATTATTATTATTATTATATAAATAATTTAAGACAAATAGGAAATTAAGAATACATACAATCAAAAACATATCAATTTTCTTTTGATCAGGTTCGAGTTTGTCAAACATTTATTTTTTCATATAGCAAAATATTGAATGAGTTAAAATTTGTTTGAAATGTTGTTCTTTTTATGTCATTTTAATTTTTATAATCTAATATATTATCTGGACGAGAAAATTATGATATGTTTCTAATTATTAATATTAATATTCATACTATTTAATGTGTATACTTACTATTCGTTTAATTTTATAAGTAGGTACCTATTTAATATTTTTATAAGATCAATATCTATTATAATTTGTCGTCTGTGATACAAGATGTACATACACGTAGGTAATCATTACTATTTGATGGATTTAGGTTAAGGGGTTTAAATATCTCAAATTATTTATTAATTTTTTTGGCGGAACACGGAATATAATTAACCTTTGGCGGAAAACGGTCATGGTGATAACGGACGAGGGTAATTTTTCGGAAAACGGAAACCAACAATTTTTCAACAAATGTTATTAAACATTCTGTTATTCATATTATAAATTAAAATAAAAGTTTTATGACTTCTAATAAATATGAGTAAAAAAGAAATCGTTATTGTGATATAATGAGGATTTCATTGCAATATTTGTTTCTTTCCTCTCAACATAGATAAAATCGTTCATGCAAATTATTTTAGAGTTAAATAACATATTCAAAAAATTATTGGCTACCGTCTTACAAATGTACGACATACCAAAAACTTTGGGACAACTAAACTCCCTCAGTATTTATAGTAGAATTACTAAAATTCTAAAACGCATAGTGTGGATTTTTATCTGTATCGTAGGGTTTTTATTATTTAGATAACATAAACACACTTAAAGTTATCAGTTTAGAACATTAGGTTTTTTTTGTTTTTTTTCTTCTTTAATTAATTCAATTTATTGGTAAGAACAATCCAAAAAATTAAAACACTACGACACAGATTAAGTGTCTACCTATGAGTTGTGGATTTTTGGTAATTCTACTATAGATACAGGGGTAGTATATAGTTGCGTCCCCACTACACACAGTTTTTGTTATGTTTTAAGACAACACATATTCGTCTTAAAGTCTTAAATGCTTATAAAAATAAAAATACCTACCTACATATGTCTTTAATATTTTTTAACTGCTAATATAACACTAACACATTGTGAGGAACATTGTATACATTTTCATGATTTTCAACCCAACGAAGAAATCTATTGAAAATTTCAAATGTCTATAATATTAAAAACAAGTCAAAATATTTTGAAAATTGTATCATGTACGGCAAATGATAAATACACATTTGGTGAAAATGTCAATCATATGGCTATTTGTATTTGAATTACAACAAAAAAAGAAAATCGTTCGATGAGAATTTGTTAATTAGCTCAGATTATATAGCATTTGCTAATTGTATCATAATGTAGATAAAAATAGCAGTGAGCTATCCATTTTTTTTATTCACTAGAAACTTCAAATATGAAATATTATACTGCTACTTTTTGCATATTTTAAGTATTTTAGATTTCTGTTATTTTTCAAGTTTTGGTGTTAATGCTATGTTTTTCTACTATGCATAATAAAATGATTTATTTTGTATTTTCATAAATATTGTTTATGTAGATTGAAAAATAGTAGAAACAATTTTTCAGTATGTGAATTAATAAGAAAAATACCCTCAATTACATTTCATATTATTATATATTTGTATGTAGCGAGGCGTATTGGCCCATCAAACAGTACCCATTTATGGCACCTTATTAGTTGCATTTATATACTTTTGTCAAGAATATTCTGTCATGCGTATTTCAGCATCAGTCAGTTCTCCATACAAATGTTATTTAAATACAAGAGAGCAGATAATTAAGAGAGTTTACAAAGTAGCAGTAGTAAATTATTACAACAACAATTGGGTAGAGTTCGAATTGCCGATCAGGTATTATGAAAAAAACAATAACAATTATTGATACAATAATTGAAAATATTTTATTGTTTTGATTAGGTGATTGAGGAAATAGATGAACAAATGACAATTACAGCAGGAGGACAGATAGTGTGCACAGTGTTCCCATCACAACCGCCATTGCCTAATGACTCTGCATCATCGAATTTATCAAACATCACATATACAGAAGTGTTATCAACTAACGACAATTTTGGGTACCATCTTGCTAATGCATCTTTGTATATCAATTCAATACATTGATATGCAGTGATTGTGACAGTATTAACCACCACACACCTAGTACATCTCATTTATTGTTTGTTGTCGAACCAGTGTTGAGCCAATCAGCAAATATAAACAATGAAGCGCCTAACAGTAGGACTTCTTCAGTTAATTATGATTACAAAATATCTAGACGGACACCCAACCATCATGAACAGTATTTAATTGATTATTTTATTTTTATTTAAATCAAATTCCAAATATTAATTGATTCAGGTACCATAAACTTATAAAATACAAAATGTAAAATTATAATAAAAATATTTTGGAATCTATAATTCAACGGTAAACATTATGATTTGAATTGTACAATTATATTATTTCTTTTACTTATTACAGTAGGTAAAAAAAAAAAGAAATCATATTATAACAAGTATCACCAAGGCATGGATACAGAGGTTATGTATGTAAAAACCTATTTAAGTTAACACAATTTACTAATTAAGGTTAAATAAATTATACACTTTGACAAAGACTTATAATAAATTAAACATAATGAACAAAAATAATTAATTACCAACAAATAAATTTAATATTTTCTTATTTTTAGTTTTGAATTTTTTTTACACATTAGGTACATATAGATTTTAATTTTACAATACATTTTACAACAATTCAAGCGTATTTAAATGAGTCTAAATAAAAAAAATCTCAAAAGTAATATATGACAGTACTTGAAGAATACTATTCAGTATACTACGCTAACCTACAAATTTTGAAAATAATAAACAAAAATTAAGAACTAAACTAGATACTAATAATTAAAAATGTTTTTGGATTTTAATTTTAACATTTTTTTTTTTATATATTACCACATATTTAATTTTTAGTACTGTACAGTGTACACTATTGTAATTTAATGTTACCTTGTAAAATTATTGATAAAGCTAAAATTATTAAAAATAGGACAAAGATTCATGCATATTTTATGCCTCTGAACTTTTCTTAATAAATAATTAAGTTTACAACTTTCATGAATATTAATTAATTCGTTTATTACTAATAAATATTTACTTAAATATGAAGGATTACTTTACTACAGTACACTAATGTAATTTAATGTTACCTCCTACAATTATTGATTAAGCTAAGTTTAATTAAACCATGACAAAGATTCATGCATATTTAAATATTTGAATTTGTCTTAAAAATAATTTGAACTTTGAGACTTTCAAGAATACTATTCAGAATTTTAAGCTAACTTACACATTTTGTAAATAATAAACAAAAATAAAGAATAATAATAGATACAAAGAGGTAAATTTTTTTTTTGGATTTTAATTTTTAATTTTTTTTATTACTACATATTTAATTTTAATACTTAAATTAATGTAATATAATGTTATCTAAAAAAATTATTGATTAAGCTAAGATTATTAAAACTATGACAAAGATTCATGCATATTTTATGCCCCTGAACTTGTCTTTTTAAATAATGGAATGAACTTTCTGCCGCCTTCATGAAGACTTATGAATTAATTTAATACTAAGAAGAACATTTTTTTTTGGATTTTAATTTTTACTTTTTAATTTTTTATATTACTACCTATTTAATTTTAATACTTTAAGCTAATGTAATATAATGTTATCTAAAAAAATTATTGATTAAGCTAAGATTATTAAAACTATGACAAAGATTCATGCATATTTTATGCCCCTGAACTTGTCTTTTTAAATAATGGAATGAACTTTCTGCCGCCTTCATGAAGACTTATGAATTAATTTAATACTAAGAAGAACATTTTTTTTTGGATTTTAATTTTTACTTTTTAATTTTTTATATTACTACCTATTTAATTTTAATACTTTAAGCTAATGTAATATAATGTTATCTAAAAAAATTATTGATTAAGCTAAGATTATTAAAACTATGACAAAGATTCATGCATATTTTATGCCCCTGAACTTGTCTTTTTAAATAATGGAATGAACTTTCTGGCTTCATGAAGACTTATGAATTAATTTAATACTAAGAAGAAAATTTTTTTTTGGATTTTAATTTTTACTTTTTAATTTTTTATATTACTACCTATTTAATTTTAATACTTTAAGCTAATGTAATATAATGTTATCTAAAAAAATTATTGATTAAGCTAAGATTATTAAAACTATGACAAAGATTCATGCATATTTTATGCCCCTGAACTTGTCTTTTTAAATAATGGAATGAACTTTCTGGCTTCATGAAGACTTATGAATTAATTTAATACTAAGAAGAAAATTTTTTTTTGGATTTTAATTTTTACTTTTTAATTTTTTATATTACTACCTATTTAATTTTAATACTTTAAGCTAATGTAATATAATGTTATCTAAAAAAATTATTGATTAAGCTAAGATTATTAAAACTATGACAAAGATTCATGCATATTTTATGCCCCTGAACTTGTCTTTTTAAATAATGGAATGAACTTTCTGCCGCCTTCATGAAGACTTATGAATTAATTTAATACTAAGAAGAACATTTTTTTTTGGATTTTAATTTTTACTTTTTAATTTTTTATATTACTACCTATTTAATTTTAATACTTTAAGCTAATGTAATATAATGTTATCTAAAAAAATTATTGATTAAGCTAAGATTATTAAAACTATGACAAAGATTCATGCATATTTTATGCCCCTGAACTTGTCTTTTTAAATAATGGAATGAACTTTCTGGCTTCATGAAGACTTATGAATTAATTTAATACTAAGAAGAAAATTTTTTTTTGGATTTTAATTTTTACTTTTTAATTTTTTATATTACTACCTATTTAATTTTAATACTTTAAGCTAATGTAATATAATGTTATCTAAAAAAATTATTGATTAAGCTAAGATTATTAAAACTATGACAAAGATTCATGCATATTTTATGCCCCTGAACTTGTCTTTTTAAATAATGGAATGAACTTTCTGCCGCCTTCATGAAGACTTATGAATTAATTTAATACTAAGAAGAAAATTTTTTTTTGGATTTTAATTTTTACTTTTTAATTTTTTATATTACTACCTATTTAATTTTAATACTTTAAGCTAATGTAATATAATGTTATCTAAAAAAATTATTGATTAAGCTAAGATTATTAAAACTATGACAAAGATTCATGCATATTTTATGCCCCTGAACTTGTCTTTTTAAATAATGGAATGAACTTTCTGCCGCCTTCATGAAGACTTATGAATTAATTTAATACTATGAAGAAAATTTTTTTTTGGATTTTAATTTTTACTTTTTAATTTTTTATATTACTACCTATTTAATTTTAATACTTTAAGCTAATGTAATATAATGTTATCTAAAAAAATTATTGATTAAGCTAAGATTATTAAAACTATGACAAAGATTCATGCATATTTTATGCCCCTGAACTTGTCTTTTTAAATAATGGAATGAACTTTCTGGCTTCATGAAGACTTATGAATTAATTTAATACTAAGAAGAAAATTTTTTTTTGGATTTTAATTTTTACTTTTTAATTTTTTATATTACTACCTATTTAATTTTAATACTTTAAGCTAATGTAATATAATGTTATCTAAAAAAATTATTGATTAAGCTAAGATTATTAAAACTATGACAAAGATTCATGCATATTTTATGCCCCTGAACTTGTCTTTTTAAATAATGGAATGAACTTTCTGCCGCCTTCATGAAGACTTATGAATTAATTTAATACTAAGAAGAACATTTTTTTTTGGATTTTAATTTTTACTTTTTAATTTTTTATATTACTACCTATTTAATTTTAATACTTTAAGCTAATGTAATATAATGTTATCTAAAAAAATTATTGATTAAGCTAAGATTATTAAAACTATGACAAAGATTCATGCATATTTTATGCCCCTGAACTTGTCTTTTTAAATAATGGAATGAACTTTCTGGCTTCATGAAGACTTATGAATTAATTTAATACTAAGAAGAAAATTTTTTTTTGGATTTTAATTTTTACTTTTTAATTTTTTATATTACTACCTATTTAATTTTAATACTTTAAGCTTATGTAATATAATGTTATCTAAAAAAATTATTGATTAAGCTAAGATTATTAAAACTATGACAAAGATTCATGCATATATTATGCCCCTGAACTTGTCTTTTTAAATAATGGAATGAACTTTCTGCCGCCTTCATGAAGACTTATGAATTAATTTAATACTAAGAAGAAAATTTTTTTTTGGATTTTAATTTTTTATATTACTACCTATTTAATTTTAATACTTTAAGCTAATGTAATATAATGTTATCTAAAAAAATTATTGATTAAGCTAAGATTATTAAAACTATGACAAAGATTCATGCATATTTTATGCCCCTGAACTTGTCTTTTTAAATAATGGAATGAACTTTCTGGCTTCATGAAGACTTATGAATTAATTTAATACTAAGAAGAAAATTTTTTTTTGGATTTTAATTTTTACTTTTTAATTTTTTATATTACTACCTATTTAATTTTAATACTTTAAGCTAATGTAATATAATGTTATCTAAAAAAATTATTGATTAAGCTAAGATTATTAAAACTATGACAAAGATTCATGCATATATTATGCCCCTGAACTTGTCTTTTTAAATAATGGAATGAACTTTCTGCCGCCTTCATGAAGACTTATGAATTAATTTAATACTAAGAAGAAAATTTTTTTTTGGATTTTAATTTTTTATATTACTACCTATTTAATTTTAATACTTTAAGCTAATGTAATATAATGTTATCTAAAAAAATTATTGATTAAGCTAAGATTATTAAAACTATGACAAAGATTCATGCATATTTTATGCCCCTGAACTTGTCTTTTTAAATAATGGAATGAACTTTCTGGCTTCATGAAGACTTATGAATTAATTTAATACTAAGAAGAAAATTTTTTTTTGGATTTTAATTTTTACTTTTTAATTTTTTATATTACTACCTATTTAATTTTAATACTTTAAGCTAATGTAATATAATGTTATCTAAAAAAATTATTGATTAAGCTAAGATTATTAAAACTATGACAAAGATTCATGCATATTTTATGCCCCTGAACTTGTCTTTTTAAATAATGGAATGAACTTTCTGCCGCCTTCATGAAGACTTATGAATTAATTTAATACTAAGAAGAACATTTTTTTTTGGATTTTAATTTTTACTTTTTAATTTTTTATATTACTACCTATTTAATTTTAATACTTTAAGCTAATGTAATATAATGTTATCTAAAAAAATTATTGATTAAGCTAAGATTATTAAAACTATGACAAAGATTCATGCATATTTTATGCCCCTGAACTTGTCTTTTTAAATAATGGAATGAACTTTCTGGCTTCATGAAGACTTATGAATTAATTTAATACTAAGAAGAAAATTTTTTTTTGGATTTTAATTTTTACTTTTTAATTTTTTATATTACTACCTATTTAATTTTAATACTTTAAGCTAATGTAATATAATGTTATCTAAAAAAATTATTGATTAAGCTAAGATTATTAAAACTATGACAAAGATTCATGCATATTTTATGCCCCTGAACTTGTCTTTTTAAATAATGGAATGAACTTTCTGTCGCCTTCATGAAGACTTATGAATTAATTTAATACTAAGAAGAACATTTTTTTTTGGATTTTAATTTTTACTTTTTAATTTTTTATATTACTACCTATTTAATTTTTATACTTTAAGCTAATGTAATATAATGTTATCTAAAAAAATTATTGATTAAGCTAAGATTATTAAAACTATGACAAAGATTCATGCATATTTTATGCCCCTGAACTTGTCTTTTTAAATAATGGAATGAACTTTCTGCCGCCTTCATGAAGACTTATGAATTAATTTAATACTAAGAAGAAAATTTTTTTTTGGATTTTAATTTTTTATATTACTACCTATTTAATTTTAATACTTTAAGCTAATGTAATATAATGTTATCTAAAAAAATTATTGATTAAGCTAAGATTATTAAAACTATGACAAAGATTCATGCATATTTTATGCCCCTGAACTTGTCTTTTTAAATAATGGAATGAACTTTCTGCCGCCTTCATGAAGACTTATGAATTAATTTAATACTAAGAAGAAAATTTTTTTTTGGATTTTAATTTTTACTTTTTAATTTTTTATATTACTACCTATTTAATTTTAATACTTTAAGCTTATGTAATATAATGTTATCTAAAAAAATTATTGATTAAGCTAAGATTATTAAAACTATGACAAAGATTCATGCATATATTATGCCCCTGAACTTGTCTTTTTAAATAATGGAATGAACTTTCTGCCGCCTTCATGAAGACTTATGAATTAATTTAATACTAAGAAGAAAATTTTTTTTTGGATTTTAATTTTTTTATTATTACTACCTATTTAATTTTAATACTTTAAGCTAATGTAATATAATGTTATCTAAAAAAATTATTGATTAAGCTAAGATTATTAAAACTATGACAAAGATTCATGCATATTTTATGCCCCTGAACTTGTCTTTTTAAATAATGGAATGAACTTTCTGGCTTCATGAAGACTTATGAATTAATTTAATACTAAGAAGAAAATTTTTTTTTGGATTTTAATTTTTACTTTTTAATTTTTTATATTACTACCTATTTAATTTTAATACTTTAAGCTAATGTAATATAATGTTATCTAAAAAAATTATTGATTAAGCTAAGATTATTAAAACTATGACAAAGATTCATGCATATTTTATGCCCCTGAACTTGTCTTTTTAAATAATGGAATGAACTTTCTGCCGCCTTCATGAAGACTTATGAATTAATTTAATACTAAGAAGAAAATTTTTTTTTGGATTTTAATTTTTACTTTTTAATTTTTTATATTACTACCTATTTAATTTTAATACTTTAAGCTAATGTAATATAATGTTATCTAAAAAAATTATTGATTAAGCTAAGATTATTAAAACTATGACAAAGATTCATGCATATTTTATGCCCCTGAACTTGTCTTTTTAAATAATGGAATGAACTTTCTGCCGCCTTCATGAAGACTTATGAATTAATTTAATACTAAGAAGAACATTTTTTTTTGGCTTTTAATTTTTACTTTTTAATTTTTAATATTACTACCTATTTAATTTTAATACTTTAAGCTAATGTAATATAATGTTATCTAAAAAAATTATTGATTAAGCTAAGATTATTAAAACTATGACAAAGATTCATGCATATTTTATGCCCCTGAACTTGTCTTTTTAAATAATGGAATGAACTTTCTGGCTTCATGAAGACTTATGAATTAATTTAATACTAAGAAGAAAATTTTTTTTTGGATTTTAATTTTTTATATTACTACCTATTTAATTTTAATACTTTAAGCTAATGTAATATAATGTTATCTAAAAAAATTATTGATTAAGCTAAGATTATTAAAACTATGACAAAGATTCATGCATATTTTATGCCCCTGAACTTGTCTTTTTAAATAATGGAATGAACTTTCTGGCTTCATGAAGACTTATGAATTAATTTAATACTAAGAAGAAAATTTTTTTTTGGATTTTAATTTTTACTTTTTAATTTTTTATATTACTACCTATTTAATTTTAATACTTTAAGCTTATGTAATATAATGTTATCTAAAAAAATTATTGATTAAGCTAAGATTATTAAAACTATGACAAAGATTCATGCATATTTTATGCCCCTGAACTTGTCTTTTTAAATAATGGAATGAACTTTCTGGCTTCATGAAGACTTATGAATTAATTTAATACTAAGAAGAAAATTTTTTTTTGGATTTTAATTTTTACTTTTTAATTTTTTATATTACTACCTATTTAATTTTAATACTTTAAGCTAATGTAAAATAATGTTATCTAAAAAAATTATTGATTAAGCTAAGATTATTAAAACTATGACAAAGATTCATGCATATTTTATGCCCCTGAACTTGTCTTTTTAAATAATGGAATGAACTTTCTGCCGCCTTCATGAAGACTTATGAATTAATTTAATACTAAGAAGAAAATTTTTTTTTGGATTTTAATTTTTTATATTACTACCTATTTAATTTTAATACTTTAAGCTAATGTAATATAATGTTATCTAAAAAAATTATTGATTAAGCTAAGATTATTAAAACTATGACAAAGATTCATGCATATTTTATGCCCCTGAACTTGTCTTTTTAAATAATGGAATGAACTTTCTGCCGCCTTCATGAAGACTTATGAATTAATTTAATACTAAGAAGAACATTTTTTTTTGGCTTTTAATTTTTACTTTTTAATTTTTAATATTACTACCTATTTAATTTTAATACTTTAAGCTAATGTAATATAATGTTATCTAAAAAAATTATTGATTAAGCTAAGATTATTAAAACTATGACAAAGATTCATGCATATTTTATGCCTCTGAACTTTTCTTAATAAATTATTAAGTTAACAACTTTCATGAATATTAATTAATTCGTTTATTACTACTAATAAATATTTACTTAAATATCAAGGATGTAAGAACTATACTAGATACTCATAAATAACTTATTTTTTTTTAAATTTTAATTGTTATATTACTGTGTATTTATTTTTTAGTACTTTACTACTGTACACTAATGTAATTTCATGGTACCTCCTAAAATTATTGATTAAAATATATTTAGTAAAACTATGACAAAGATTCATGCATATTTTATGCCTCTGAACTTGTCTTTTTAAATAATGGAATGAATTTTCTGCCTTCATGAAGACATGAATTAATTTAATACTAATAAATACATTTTTTTTTGGATTTTAATTTTTATATTACTATCCATTTAATTTTAGTATTTTACTACTGTACGCAACTATAATTTAATGATATCAAAGGATAATTGATTAAGACTATGACATTGATCAATTCATGGATATTTATATGCGTTTGAACTAGTGTTAAGCAGAAGAATACTTTTCTGTATCATAAGCTAAGCTACACATTTAGGAAATAATATACAAAAAATAAGGATTACTTGACATAATATATAACTTTTTATATATTACTACAAATTTAAGTTTTACTACTTGTACTATTGTACGTAAACATATTTTAATGCGTAATCCTACAATTATTTATTAAGCTTAAATGATTGAAACTATGACAATGATTCAGGAATATTTATATGATCTTGTACTTGCCTAAAAATAATTCGAATATTAGCTCTTCATGAAATAATTATTAGTATTAAATATTTACTTTTCAAATGTAATAGCTTAGATCATGAATATCAACAATAAATAACTTGCATGTAAGTAGAAACTAACTACAACTGTTAGGAAATTCATTTGAACATTATTGTTATTCCATTATGTTAATTTGATTTAAATCTTACCATCAGTTAATGTATAATTTAAGTAATTCATTAAATAGAATTGTTTATTGTATTCCAAAATCCATCAAATTGTTTTAATGTCATTTTTAGATGTACTCCTTATCTTAATAATTTTATAAAATAAAAATAGTGGATTAATTTCTAATATTTTAATAAATAATACAGTCTTCTTATTTATGCCACTTAAAAGTTATTAAAAAAAAAAAAACCTCAATTTAAAAATAACTTTAAATTATGAAAAGGCAGCTTATAAATTTAAAATTGATTACTAACTTTTAAATAAGTTGTATAAATCTTAATCTTTATTTTGTGTATCCCCAATTTTAGTAGGATTATAGTTATGGGTTTTATTTTCGATTTTACTTTTTTACAGTCTTATCTTCCTGAGAGTTTTTAGTTTCTTCTTTTTCGTCTGCATTTTCAGTTCCTTCTTCTTGTTCAACATTTGCAAATCCTTCAGTGGGGATATTTTCATCCAACATCATATCCGTGTAGACCGTGTCATATCTTGTTGAATTTTGTCTACGTCCATAGGAAACTCCACTTTATTTTCTTGAGTCTCGGATGGTTCCGGTTTCATAACTTTGGTTGTAATAGGACGAGATCTTTCATTTCTTTCCTAAAAATAAAATAAAGTAATTCAGACAAGAAGATTTGTTAAAATATCTAATTTTTAATTTACTGAATTTGAGGTTGATGGAGTTGGCTGATTATGGTCTTTCTGAATCAAAAGATTTAGAACATACTTGACATCTGTAAAATTGTTTCTTCTGTTGCGGTACCTAAATTAAATTCAATTTATATAAATTAAAAGATCAGTTCAGTATTGTGTCTCATATTATTCACTGCATTTATAATAATAGAAAATGAGTTACGTAAAATTAATATTGTAAGAAATTCTTTTACAATTAAGAGGATGCCAGGTCATTTTTCTCCTTCGACCACAAGGAACATAGCAAATTTTAAGTTAACAATAATGATCATCATCATATTAATTTATAAAATTAGAGTGAAATTACCTCATAAAAAATTTGAAGGGAAGATTATTATTTAGGGCACCTTGTAGGCTTTTTATTATATTTTAATTTTAAAGCAAGTTATGAATATTTTATGTTGTACAAACAATTAACAATTTTAAAATACTAATATCTCGTTTTAAAATTAAAATTTAATTAAAAGCCTACATGATTCCCTAAATAATAATCTTACTTTCAAATACTATAAGAGGTCATTTCGCCCTAATTTTAGAAATTTATATGATTATGATCATTATTTTGAACATAAAATTTGTTATATTGCGGGTTGGTCAGGGAGAAAAAAAATAGGCTGACATTCTCTTAAAAGTCCGTAAATAAAAACATTAGTATTATAATAATATATATTTTTAAATTCTGATCTAATGGAACAAAATAGGATATATTGTAATTGACAATTGTTTAGTGAACACATATAGTTCATGACTATTTTTTTTAATTCCTTCAGCTGTATGTCTCCTATTTAGTGCATCAAACATTTCGTTTATTGTTTTAGTAAATGCTACAGTCTCTTCAGATCCCTTAAAACAGTCATATTTCTTATTCCTATATAGTTCAATACCTACTGCCATCGATTTGCTAAATACCTGATGAACATTATTAATAAATGTAATAAATAGTTGTAGGTGTCAACGTTATTTATTACCTACCTGAACTGCATATTTGACCTTCATCTTCGAGAGATTATTTAACTCAAAGTGATGTTTAGTCAGTTTCGGGCATACTTTTACAATATTGTTACTTTCAATTTTAAATAAATTTGTATAATACTCCCATTTAATTAATGGCTTAAATGGATCCAACTATAGGAATTACATAACAAAAATAATAAATTTAATTAGAATACATAATATACATATTATATATAATATGTTAACTAAATAAAAATATGTACTGCAAAAAATATTATTGGTCTTATAGTAAATTATCATATTTTTTTCTAATACTTACCGCAGTTAATGCTTAAGCCGCTGATTGATTAAGAATAGGTTTTTCAGGCAAGTATTTGTTCATGTGAGTGCGCATGTGGAATCTAAAATTAAAGTATTAATAATAACTTTAAAATAATATTATATTATGTACATACCGAACATGACCAAGCTCTTTTTATTGGAAAAGCCGCACTTGCATATTTTAATTTTGTTAGGGCTTCCTTGTTGTTATTGTTGTTGTTGATGGTGTTGTTGTTGCTGCTGTTGCTGCTATTGTGTTTTTAACAATTTTAATGAAGTTTGGACCGGAGTAACTACGACAGCAGTAGTACAGTAGGAGAAACTAATACTGCCAGACCACTAGGTACTTTACGCCAATCTTTTTCTATTTGTTCTTCTGCCTTTAAGTGTCAATTGTCAATATAAATAAAAGTTAAAAGTAATTTTTT
Source organism: Macrosiphum euphorbiae (assembly GCA_949089665.1). Taxonomy (NCBI): domain Eukaryota; kingdom Metazoa; phylum Arthropoda; class Insecta; order Hemiptera; family Aphididae; genus Macrosiphum; species Macrosiphum euphorbiae. The sequence continues at coordinate 168,137,622 of CARXXK010000001.1, read as the reverse complement.
TATATAACAACCTAATATCATGTACCTAGCTTGTTTCTAATTAGGTTCTATCCTTACCTCAACACCCTTAACAATATGATCATTACGCAATATTCCATATTTCTTTTGTACATATGAGAACATTGCATTTTTAACAAGTTTCAGATCATTTTCCAACTTGTCCATATGAGTCAAAGTGAGGTACAGTTCTTGCAAATATGCTCAGCAGGAGTTACAATAATCACAACTTCGTCTCCTATAAGCTCAGCAATTTTTTCTGTTATGGTATACTACTATGTGGTGTAATGCTTGTACACACTCGTGTACGTTCACCGTACAACTTTGTATCATAAAGAAAACTGACACCCATCATAATATCTAGAAAAAAATAATGTCATTTTCTAAATTATAAATGATAACTAACTTAACAATAATTAAAAGAATATTAAGAATATTATAAGAAATATAATATACATTAAACATTTTACTTAATAATACTATAATAGTTATTTACCGACAATGTAGCACAGCAAAAACCCTTCGTAAACTAGGTACGTGTAAAAATGACCAAGTAAAAAAAAAATAAGACGTTTAAGCACTATAAAGACGTGATACCATGAATAAATGCTAAGTATATTGAATTTGAGTAAACTTATTTTGTTTCAGTAATTAATTTACTGGGCGAGGAATTATTTCTTAAAACAAACAAAGTGTCATGAACAAAATAATTAAGTCGAACGACTTTTAAAATATAACTTATTATTAATATTTATATACTATTCTAATTAATTCCTTGTCAAGTAAATTAATTATTGAAACAAAAAAAGTTTACATAAATTCAATATACTTAGCATTTATTCACGATATCACGTCTGTCGTCTTTATAGTGCTTAAAGATGTTATTTTTTTTTTTTTTGCTTAGTCATTTTGACACGTAGCTTACGAAGTGTTTTTGTTGTGATATCGCTCGTTTTTATCGTTATTACATAATATTGAATATTTACACAACAATCTATAAGAATGGTAATATTGTTGGTAACATTGGAAACACTGATGCGACCATAGATATCACGAATTAAAATATACTGGATACCCAACGATATATGATAAGACGCTCCTAAACTGACTTTCAATGTGCAAAGGTGCACTAGCGCTCCAACGGAATTAAATGTATACTAATGGATTGACTATTTAAAATTTAAAATATTATATTATTATACATAAAGTATAAATAACAAATAATATGATGATTTTTTCGAATGATTAATTTAAAACATTCAAGCATTTCCTTATTACTGACTACTGTAATCTGCAATGTAATAATTAATAGGTACCATTCTAATTATTCAATATTCTACTATGACAAAATAGATTAATAAAGTGTTAAGTGGAACTAGTGGAAGGTAAGTAGTATTAACTAATAGCATAGAACAATAGGTAGTAAAAGAAAAATACACATTTAATTATTTAATGAATATCAATTACATCTTTTTTATTACATAGTACATATAATTTTACATATTTATTAATATAGATACCCAATACAAATTGCATAAAATACTTACAAAATTATTAATTAGATACCTATACAGTTGAAACTTCAATTAAATTAGTCAACAAATCATGTTTTAACTAATTTGGATAATTTTTTTTTTGTTTTACTTTGTTTTTTTGAGTTTTGATTCATCAAGTAAGAATACTGCCTCATTCTCATAGTTATATAATATGAAAAAATATTTGTTAATATATCAGCTTGATGTTCTAAGCAAGGAAACTTTAAACCAATATTCAAGCTAAAAAATTCATTATATGTATCTTCAAACACATCACAAGAAGTGGCATGTTTTGAAAAACATGTTTCAAGATGTTTTAGTATTAAGTATAAATTTCGATCTGGATGAGTTAGGTATCCTCTAGTTTTATTATTAAGTAAATCAGCTTCACTACCGACAGTTGAAGTATTTAAATTTTTTATACTTACTATACATAACTGGCACTTAGTACTCTAGCACTTAGGCCTATTTGAAGTAGGTAAATAAGGTAAATAATAGTGTTATTTAATTAATGCTATTACCTAATTCATAAAATATTTTACCCAGCCATAAAATAAACAACACAGTCAAAAAATTTTGAGTCTGCGTAATCATGCTCCAACAGAATATCGTCCAGATCCCAGCAATCGTCTTCAATAATCTTATTAATTTTTTCTTTCAGTATATCAATTTTTTTTGCACGTTCTGAAACGTTTTCTGGATCATTTATTATTTCTTTCAAATCTTTAATTGATAATACAGGAATTGTATCTATTAACAGTATAAAATATATAAAAACATTTTTATTCAGCAATATTTATTTTGAGAAATATTAATTATAATATGAAATATATTATTTTTGTTAAAACATTTAATTTTTCACCTTCAAATACTGTGCAATTTCCTGTTTTAGGGGGTTTTATAACAGCATAAACTGAAAGCATGCGGTATAATTGAAGAAAAGTTGGTGTTGTGGGATGGTCATTAGGACCTGACACTTGTCTTATAATTCCAAAAAACTTCTAAAAATTATAAAATATAATAATCATCATTATATTTTTATAGTAAAAAATAAAAAATATATTTCTCGAAAGAGGTGATAAAATAATTTAGGTAATTACTTCTAGTGAGTCTTGATTAAATTTTGCAGTTAAGACATAACTAAAAGCACATTCATTTAAAAGATATTCTACCAATTGTATAGTTGAAGTTAAGGTGATCCTTAGCCCTTCACTAGTTGATCTAGTTAAGAACTCACTTTCTTTAATTAGTCCTTTTTCCAAATTTGATTCCCATTCATTCAACCAGTGTATAGCATTATTTAATATCTAAAACAAAACTCAGACTTTTTGATCTCACTTTACATTTGTGAACACGTACAAATTAAATTATAACATTAAACTAAATAAAATCAACACAATATTAACTATACACTATCAACAAACATGCATCACAAACACACACACAAACATTAAAAACCTCCAAATCATGACTATTTTTTTTTAATTCCTTCGGCTGTATGTCTCCTATTTAGTGCATCAAACATTTCGTTTATTGTTTTAGTAAATGCTACAGTCTCTTCAGATCCCTTAAAACAGTCATATTTCTTATTCCTATATAGTTCAATACCTACTGCCATCGATTTGCTAAATACCTGATGAACATTATTAATAAATGTAATAAATAGTTGTAGGTGTCAACGTTATTTATTACCTACCTGAACTGCATATTTGACCTTCATCTTCGAGAGATTATTTAACTCAAAGTGATGTTTAGTCAGTTTCGGGCATACTTTTACAATATTGTTACTTTCAATTTTAAATAAATTTGTATAATACTCCCATTTAATTAATGGCTTAAATGGATCCAACTATAGGAATTACAAAACAAAAATAATAAATTTAATTAGAATACATAATATACATATTATACTAAAAACTATTGAACAGTTTTAATTTACTCTTAATTCTTTATTTGTGAATAATCGATTTCGAATAGTTTTCATCAAATGAGGTACATCAGAAAACACATAAACTTTTCTTGCTGAATCATAAGGATTTTCAAAAAAGTTACAAAAATTGTTTTTTTTTCCTGATACCTGTTCAAATAAATTAAATCATACTCAATAGTATCCATACAGTATCAATTTTAAAATAAAGTAATTAATAAATCACCCCTAGAATAGACCACATATTACGATTGGTTGCTGCTCCATCGCTTGTCACACCAACTATTTGACCTCCAGTCTTTTCAATTAAAATAATAGCTTTAATAATTAATTTGGCAAGATCAATTCCTGCGTTTTAAAATTAATGTATAATATAAGAGTTTTTATTATTTTCCTATTGTTGTTTGTTATTGTATAATACTATATTACCTTTTACAGGACCGTGTGAGGCAAAAACTGCTATAGGCTGTACAAAATTCTCAGCTAGACTTTGCCACATAAACACAAGTCCGTGATTTGCTTTTTTATCACTGTCTTTTTTGGATTCTATTTCCTCACCAAAATCCTCAAGTCCAGTGTAAGTTAGTTCTCTGGTATTAACACTTAAACCTTCTCGTAAACTAATTTCATCAAAAAGTAGAATACCTTTTTTTTCAAAATTATTCTTGGTTGCAAATCTTTTAGTTAAAAGTTTGAATAAATTTTTATCAAAACCACATCTAATTTCTACTGCCAACAAATGCTTTCTTATAGTATTAATACAAGGAAGTGGTAATATATTCTGCTCTCTCAAAAACTTATATCCACTTGGAGATCTAGAAAAAAATACATTTTCTTCAAAAATACATCATCAAGTATTTTTTAAATTATTTTATTAAATCAAAATTGTAAATTTACCTAATTTGGAACAATAAACACAATAACATCCAGTTCTCGCTGTACCTACGGTTTTTGGAATTTTTAATTTTAGAAGCGTTAAATATTTCATACAATAAGTCAGATTGGTATTTTGGTATATTATTGTTTTGAATTATTTGCTCGAGGCTGTTATTAGTCATTTCGTTCATTTTATTTTTTATTTCGTTTAATGTAGATTCTAAATTTGTAATTTTGCGTTTTGCTCTAAAAAGCCTTTTGGTGACACCTTTTTTAATTCTTTTTAAATTCATAACTTGTTTTTTTTTGTTAGGTGAAAAGAAAACTTTTGAAGATTTTCTATTTAATTTATTTTTAATGTTGTACAGTAACCTTTTACACCATACACACATGCCACTGCAAAGATTAGATTAATCAGTTAAATTTGTATTATATTTTTTCAATTGTATGGACATGTTGTTTTTTTTATAATATAAGAAATGTGACTATATAGTTACTTGGTATTGCTTTTAAGTAGTACTGTACATTTAGAATGATACCACGACTCGTTAAATTCTGTAATCTGTGGTCCAAGTTTAGATTTAATATCTGGAGTATTATTAAAATTATCACAACCATTGCAAATGTTTACATTATGCAGTAATAATAATACATTTTCTAGGTCTTCAATACATTTTATAGAATTTGAAGACGACCAACCAATATCTTCTGTTGTAATTTGTTTATCATTAACATAGACAATCAATCTTAAATCTATATTTAAAATTAATAAAAATAAAATAAATATTAGTATTTGCCATTTAGTTAGTTTAGTAATTACTTACCTTCTGTTAAAACAAGTTGTTTTTCTATACTTCTTAAAAAAGTTTTTCTTAAGCTCCCTAATTTATAAAATCCAACAAATTTTTTATTCGGATTATCGAAATGTTGAACATCAGAAAACCAATATGATGGAACATTTATCATTTTGATCATTTTTACTATATACTTAAATACAGCTGAAGGCTTCAATAGTGATATCTATAGACACGTGTAATATACATAATGTTTATAAGTACTAAAATATAAAAATACAAAATATCTTAACTATTTAACTTTTTTATCATTAACACTTACACTGTTACTGTTTCCTGCTTTGGAACATTCATCATCAATATCAATATTAAATCTATTTACTGTGATATTCTTGGAATAGCAGTGATCATCTTCAACGTTAACATGATTAGTGATCTACAACATTCATCATTAATTATTATTACCTGCACATCATGAATTGTAATAAAAAATTTAATATTTATAAAAACCTTTTGTTTTTTTTTTAATGGTATATAATTTAAGTCAGAAATTGTACTTGAAGGCTTCATTATATCCAGACTTATATCTGGTTCAATACTGTTTTTGACTATTGGCTGAAATTGTAACACTTTTTGGGGGACAGCTCCATTTTTAAGTCTTGGTTGTTTTAGACATATCTTAAGTATTTTATAGTTTTTTTTTTTTATAAAATATTACATATAATTATGACACAATAATTTGAAAACCAATTAAAAATATACCTTATATTTGTTAGATCCCTCGCCCGATATCCATTCTCTTGTTATATCCTGAGGCTTAAAATGATTTTCACAAATCCGGGATTTAGATTTTAATGTAAGACCTAAAGCTTCATTCCAAACTTTCCATAAATCTAAATCTTTAGGTACACCAAAAGTACTTTTTTTTCTTTTAGAATCACAAAATGGAACACAACAACTCATTTTTGTTTTAAAGAAAAAATATTTTGAATTAATGAAAAATGGCCAAAATGGGAAATCTATTACAGTTATAAACAGGAATTAAGATAAACATCTATTTTAATTCTTGGTTCTAAACAATGTCCAATGATAGTAATTAACATGACGAATTGACGAATCTATTTTTTCATGGTAATTTATTTAATTCCAAATATTTACAAATTTGGCGGTAAATTATTTTGTAAAAGTTGCCACAAATATGATAACAAGCGCTAGGTGTAGTTTGCAACAGCTGTTCTGACAAGTCAGTTTGGGTCCAAGAAAAATAGTTGTTCATATAGGTCGTTGGGTATCCAGTATATTTTAATTCGTGATAGATATACACAACAACAGACTAGATAGCCGTCTCCTTCTTGTTATCGAAGTCGGCCGCCATTTACAAAGCAGGCAATGTTTACAAAATAATATTATCATAGTGGTAATCGGAAAAAAAATCCCCCGGAAAAAAAATCCCCGACCCTAGGAAAAGAAATCCCCAGCTACAATATTACTCACAATCACATGCAAATGGTTGAACAAATATATTTTGAACATTAATTAGTATCTATAATTAATATTTAATGACAAATACGTATAGGTATTATATTCTATTATAATATACCTAATATATTATATTATATTGTTAAAAAAATTATAAAAATATTTAGAATGATTGATACGTCAATTAATAATACAGTTAAAAACATAGTATACAAAAATATTATACAAAATATAGGTACCTATATATTTTATGTTGGCAGTGGCGCCGAACTATTTTTTTTTAGGTGTGGCAATGAACAATTACTTATATAGCCACCTCCCCCATTGGATATTGGCTATTAGAACTAAGTCGTGGGGGCAACCTCCGCCCCACCAATTTTTAATCTAAAAAATATTTTCACAAGTTATAATATTTACCGCATTATGTCTACAATATAGCATTATTTAATATTTTAACATATTACTACAGTTAAGATTATCTCCAGTAAAAGCCTCCTCAAAATGAAAATCACGTTTTTATCATCTAAAAACGATATTCACAGTCACTGATTTAGTTATTTAAGCTTTTAGCTAGGTAGGTACATCATATCATTCAGTAATAATTAGAACTATTACATTTTTTTTATTTATACCCATGTAAATATATGTATATTATTTGGTTAATGGTTTGCATAATATTTTTTTAGTATAATGCACTATTTAACATTAACCTATATTAAATAAAAATATTAATAATTGCTTTAGTTTCAATTCCAATGTAATTTTCACCTGATTCTTATATATTCCTATACATGTAATAATATAATATTGGTAAATATAGCTATCTAGATGATATTATAAAGTTATATTTATATTACAATTTACAGCTATTTAAGTAACTCATTTTACTAATAGTAAAATATTGCATTATAAAACGTCTAATTTCGTCCAAGTTTCAACTTAAAATTACTATAAAAAAAACTGTGCTTATATATTTTTTAGATGTTTTGGTAACAGTATTGCCCACTCATGAGAAATCTCCTTTTAAATTTCCGATCTTTAGCTATAAAAACTGAACATTTTATAAATTTTAAACCAAAATTACATATGCAAATGTTCGTGGTGTATTGACTAATTTTGTAAAAATCTGTACTTAAAATGCTTACAAAAAAAAAATAATCATACATAATGTATCTTCATTATTTAAAAATTGCTATTATAAAAACTCATGAGGAACCTTGTATTAATTGTTTAAGCTTTTAGACCCGTCTCTAAATAGGTCAAAAATAGTCGAAATATTTTGAACATTTCATCATGTAGGTACCTTTAGACAGTTGTAATGTTTTATCATAATCATTTGGTGAAAAATTGAAGTATCTATTTATAGTTGATTTTTGAATTACAACAAAATATCAAAACCTCCCCAATGCACCAACGATATTCACTTTCCAATCGAACAAGATACTGAAGTCGAAAATTGAAGCATTATTTCGACTACTTATCGTGTACACAGACACAAAAATAAAAAATATATAAAAACACACATCATTGTACAATCAATACGTCATTCATCGTTCCATCGTTTTCAACAGTTACATTTTTGTTTCATTGTATTTATTCCGTACCTAGGTACATATTAATATTAAGTTTTGATTGTAACAAATATTAAAAATGAAAATGTATAATATTGATAGCCGATAGGTATGTAAGTATGTTGTAAATTAAATATTGTTCTTTTACATAAAGCGTCCTATATTAAAAGTAAGTGTAGTAAGGAGAAAATACGCGGGGGACAAATTAGTTGTAAGGGGGAGAATATGCTGTAGGGGAAGGTAATGGTTATAGGGGAGAGATATGTGTGTTATAATAAATATTGGAGATTTCCGCATATGATCTCCCTACTACTGTGTTGTACCTAAGGGAGTGCGTAAAATGTTGGAAAATATTTTGTCGGAACTGTATTTTGTCTGAAAAATATTTCATTGGAACCGTATTTAGTTGGAACTGTATTTTGTTGGAACAGTATTTTGTCGGAAAAATATTTAATCGGAAATTTTTTTTACGGAATAATATTTTATTGGATCAGTATTGTCTCGGAATTTTTTTTAACGGAATCGTATTTCATCGGAACTGTATTTGGTCGGAACCGTATTTTGTCGGAAAAATAATTCGTGGGAAAATATTTAATTGGAATCATAATTTGCCTGAATTTTTTTTTCGGAATCGTATTTTGTCGGAACCTTTTTTTGTCGGAAAAATAATTCTTCGGAAAATATTGAGTCAGAACCGTATTTTGTCGGAACCGTATTTGGTCGGAAAAATATTTTTTTTGGAATCATATTTTATCGGAAATACATTTTGTATTTACTGCTTTATTTTACAAATTTTTTTTTGTTATCATATGAAATTAAATAAAAAGTCAAGTTCTATTCGACTGTTAGAAAATCTTCTTGCAGATACCCTAACCCCGATTTAGTAAATTATAATAGAAGTTATTTTAAAACAGTGTACCTAAATTTGAGTTTTGACCCTGTATAATCAACTAAAGTTAAAAGCTTTGTGTCTATGACAATTTAATATAAACATATGGTAGAATATTTGATTTAAAATGAACTCCGCAAAGAGAAAAGGAGGATAGCTGCCCGTGAAAAATAAAAAATAAAAAACATTTATTGTAAGTCGGTAAAAAATGGGCAAAAATAAATACATTTTATATGTATTTATTTCATTATTGTAGTATATAACGGTACTATAGTATATGCACTATGCACTCTAAACATTTAAACTAATCTTAAAGAATTAAATAAATAATAGTGTGTCTAAGTAGTTAGGTATAGTGACGTGATGAGTATTTTTTATTCATTCTGTGTAGGAAAATTTTATATTGAGGACATGTCTACTATATATATATATGGATTTTTATATGATTTTTTACAGAAAAACAATTACTTAGCGGCACATTACGGCTATCGTAGACAATATTACTATAGGTACATTTTGTATAATTTTAAATTTCCACATTTTAGATTCTGAGCGAAGTGATGAATGTATTATTAGTTTTACAATGATGTGTGTTTTTTTTTTATTTTTGTGTCTGTCATCACGTTTTAGGACAGTAAAAGTGCTTAGATTTTCTTCAATAGTACCTTTTCTGATGGGAAAGTGAATCTAGTTGGTACTTTGGGGGTTAAAAGTAAACATTTTCCAGTAGTTTTCAAAAGTAGAAAAACAAATGAAAATTAAGGAAAAACGGGAATTTTAGAAACATTGATTTTAGACAAAATCGATTTTGGTTTTTGATGTAACTCAAAAAAAAATTACGGTAAATACATTAAATTTTGACTGAATGTTTATATGAGCAGTTTCTATACACTATACTTTGACTTATTTTGAGGAAGTGTTTCAACATTGGATATTCACTCGATTTCTCAAGTAGCGATTTCCTTATTTTGTTGTAATTCAAAAACAAATGACTGTAGATTCATGAAAATTTCACTGAATATTTATATTAGCATTTCCTATACACCATACAATTTTGAAAATATTTTGACTTTTTTTGAGCTGTTTACGGACATTTTCAGTTTCCCATTTTTTTAGTTTTTTATTCTATAAATAACAATAAAGTTTTATCTGTTGGGCTAAAAAGTGTAAAAATTGAATACAAGGCTCCTGATATATTGTTACAATATCAGTTGAAAAATATTAAAAATACATAAGCACAATTGTTTTTTATAAGCATTTAAAGATCGAATTTTGACAAAATTTATCAAATTTAAAATTGAATAATTATTTTGTAGTTAAAAATGTATAAAATGTTCAACTTTTATAATATAAAATATAAGATATTATCTAAAGATATCTAAGGATTGAAAATTTAAAACAAGATTCCACGTAAGTAGTAAATTCTGTTACCAAAAAATCTAAAAAATACATAAGCACAGTTAATTTTTATAGTCATTTTAAGTTCAACTTTGGACAAAATTACATAAAAAAAAACCTAGAATAACTATTTTAGTTATTTTGTTGTGATTGTGTAATATTATTCGTGGGTACTTGAAACTTTTAAAGTACACTATTATATATCTATGGAGTATGGACTATGATAGTATCAGGGTTTGTTGTTGACGTATAACGCATTATAAGCACAGAACAAACAGAAGGGAATCTTAAGGCTCATCGAAAAACCGTCCGACATTTCTAGATTTTAAACGTGCTGCCACGTACCGAGAAATTCCTTTTTTTTTTAAAGTTTTCTGTGGTTTGTTCTTTGTTATATATAAGTACCTAATGGATATTATGATATGATTGATTTGGAATTTATTATAGGTACCTATTTTAAGTAAATTTTTTTTGATACGATAGATAAGTATTTACTATGTCTTATACCTAGACTGACACAATACCGTCTCCGCTCAGAATCGTTTTTCTTATACAATGATATTATATCATTGAATTAAAATTTAATACTATCCATTATACAGTGGCCTACTTTATACTTGTAACCTACTGTACAGCAGAGCACCTTTTTATAATTTTATATCAATATATTATATCAATATAATTATTATATCATTATTGGTTTTTACAGGAAAAAAGTTGGCTAAAATAGCCACTTCACAGTACTAAAAACCACTAACTGATAATGTAAAAATAATAGATAACACAATTTAAACTGTTCACTATACGTCTATAGTGAATACGTCTATATACTACCTACTTCATTAATACACAGGAATACACGGTGTATAGACGTTACAGTCGTTACACTTTTGATTCCAAGTACTAATTTAGTATCGAACACTCAGTATCTAGCTGTCAAATTTCTTCTGTTAGATATTTGCCCACCTGCATAACAGGACCCACCACCCACCCATTTAAAAGGGGTGGCGGTCGCCACCCTTACTATATAGGTTCGGCGCCACTGGTCGTAATTCAAAAACGAATAATTGTAGATGCATGAAAATTTCACTGAATGTTTAAATTCTCATTTCCTATACACCATACAATTTTGAAAATATTTTGATTAGTTTTAAACTATTTAAAGACATTTTCAGTTTTCAATTTTTTTAGTTTTTTTTTTTTTTATAACTGTCAATAAAATGTTTTTTGGTGGGCCAAAAAGTCTGAAAATTTAATACAAGCTTTCTAATACATTTTTACAATATCAGTCAAAAAATTTTAAAAATACATATGCATGATTTTTTATTATAAGCATTTGAAGTTCGAATTTTGACAACATTTGTCAAAATCTCGAAAAGTATCAATCATTGGAATTAAAAAATTATAAAATGTTCAGTTTTTATAATTATAAGAGTTGAAAATTTAAAACAAAGATTATCTTAAATAATTCATACTGTAACCAAAAAATCTAAAAAATATATAAACTCATTTATTTTTTACAGACATTTTAAATTTAAATTTGGACAAAATTACATATATAACCAAGAATAACGATTTTAGTTATTTTGTTGTAATTTAAAAGTATTATTTGCTGGTACCTATATGGAATTTTTAGAGTATATTATTATATTGTATACACACGCAATGGCATTTTCAAATGTAATTTTTTGGGAAAAATGAATTAAAACAACTGTAGTAAATATAGTAAATACTAATGCCTACTACTAAATGTAATTATTTTATTCACAATAATATCATCAAATACACTTAGTAAGATATTATAGACTGACTGACCGTCTTCGCTCAGAATCGTTTTTCTTATATACAATGATATTATATCATTGGATTCAAATTTAATATCATTCATTATACAGTGACCTACTTGTAATCTACTGTACAGCAGAGTGACATCCACTTATCCGCCCTTTTTTTTCTAATCAAGCTATGTATTTACTCTTATAATTGTTATTTATTATAAACTAAAATTTTAAATTGAGGTTAAGTTTTTATTTAATAACGTGGGTGGAGGCAATTCTTACAAGAATTTGTACAGTTTACAGTTATAATAAAATAATTTAATGTATTAATCATAGGTACTATGCACTTATATAATAAATCACAACAATAGTCAGTTTTCTTATAAAATAGGTATATACAAGTACAGGCCGAAACCGTTGGTGGCCACATGGTGGTAACCGTTGGTGGCGCAACAACCTAGTGTAGCGAAATAGCGCCGACAGTCTTGGTACCTATCGTGATTCGTGGCGGTAAAAGCATTCGGACCCAATTCCCACAGATATAATATTATATCTATATTAGCCATTAGGTATGTGGGTATGTCTATGAGTCTATGACGTTCTGAGTGTTCGGACCCGACAGCGAAAAAAGTTAAGTTACCGCGGCAGTCCGCCGTGTGCGAGACAAGCCCGCGGTTTGGACAATATTAATTATTAGGTATTACAAAGTACGGTTTAAGATATTATCAGGCACGGCGCCAAGGGGGGCAAGGTGGGGCTCTAGCCCCCCCAGAAAACAGATCAGCCCCCTCGCCAGCCCCCCCCCCCCACTGAAAAATATGTACGATATAATTAATGTTTGTTGTATACAGTTAAAAATATTTTTAGTTGACTTATTATTTTAAATATGTTTATGTTTGATTAACACAATACTATTGTGTAAGGAGTTGGTATTCGTACCTACCTACTTATATTAGTTTAGTAATTAGCATGACAAATTTCTTATTTCAAATAATTAAATAATTTATTCAATTTTCTTATTTTGTTATTTTTATAATCTTATTTGTCATGGTAATTAGTTCACATATTACTTGATAATTAATAAAAAAAGATTTCTTAAAGTATCTATGTTTTAATGTATATATATGAACTATTTTAACCTCCAAAATTTAACAAAAAATATAAAGTAGGTATTTCAATAGTCAATACATACACTACTATGCAAATACCAATTTAAAAATGTATTGAATTAAAAATTTGAAATGTACTAGTTAAATATAAGGTAGGTAATCAAAAGTTTTTATTTAAAACAAATTGTATTCCTACTGATATCAGTGCAATTGTATACATTTTTGTTAACTTCTTCAATCATTTACTGTATGGTGCATAAACAGATATTCTATAAAAAATCAATATTTAGCTCATAAAGAAATTATTATTTTTGTATATCATATTATCATTATGAATATAGTTGTTGAAGGTCTTAGGTCTGTGATTAAACATTTTCTTACATATTACATAAGGTACAAAAAAAATATTTGATATTATTCTTAAAACATTTTTAACTATTCAAAAGTTTGTAAATATTATATGTTTAGACGTTTAGAGCATACAATATAAAACGATTAAAACGTATGTACTATATAGCTAATAGCTATATTATGTTATATGATACGAAAATATTTATATTTAATTTAAATAACCCCAGCATTTGTTGAAACAATTTTAGCCTATGTAAAAAAAATATTTCCCCCACTCTGCCCCCCCTGGAAAAAAATTCTAGTGCCGTGCCTGGATATTATACATAAATTCTGTACATAGTATTTATACAAAATATGTGAAATGGTAGATATTTTAACGGTTATTCTCCTAAAGTACCTACTCATCCAATCTTTTAGAGGTAGGTATCTTTTTTCAATGATCGAGTATAAATTAGAGTATAATATCGCGGAGGTTTAAATATAGTTAAGATTCTGTAGGTTAAAAAACAATTGGATCACACATGAATTTGGTTTCGTCACACGAAAATTTAACATTTTTTGTTTATTTAAAGTTGCTATTGATTACAGAAAATAAAATTGTTATTAATATGATCAGATAAAATTTGAGACGCGTATTTTATATTTGGTCAAAACAATACATATTACTGTGTTAAAATCGTATATTCTTATATGTACCTTATTTAAATTTAACTGAGTATAAGACGGAACAAATTAACAATAATTATTCATTTGTAACAAGTCGGGGAATCGGATAGTACCTATATAGATAAAATTAAAGCTAGTAATAATAATAATACCTATAATAATAATTTTATTCAGCAATAATTGTTTGAAACAGGAGATATATACATATTTCAATACCTATTTGTGATTAAATTGCTTGGCCCAACACTAAGGATAAGTTCCTTGTTTTGTTGGGCGAGAGTCTCTAAGAGAATAAAATAAAAATTATTTAATAAGAGGACGTGATACCCGCATGTGTTGTCTCCGTCTTACAAGTGCGTAACATACCACATTTTACGGTCGGCAGAACACGTGTAGCACATAGTAGATTAAATCATGTCGCAGTCGCACACTGCACAGTATAAAAATAGATAACAAACAACTAATAACTACAAGAACCGTCACTCAGTAACTGTATATTCCTAAAATAGGTAGTGAAAACCATAAATCGATAATAAATAAGACAAATATAAGTAATAACGTGTATACCACAACAATTTCTCATACAAATAGTGATGGGGATAGCCATTAGCCAATAATCCATTATCAATAATATGAAAATATAACATTTTATTTATAATATTCCTTCTTGACGGTCGACGCGTGGACATCATTTAATCGTTCAACCACTTTATCGTGAGGACGTACCTATTATTTTAATAAGTGCGCTTAAAATATAAAATGGAACACGATGGATTTAGCTATAAATCAAACGGTGTAAAAAACAACGTTCAGTAAGTACCGATTTACATTATTTGCATTTATGTAGTAGCCAGTAGGCAGTTTGTTGCTTGCACATTTAATACAATTTATGGATCATGGTAGTATGGTATAGAAAGAAGGGATGTAGTGGCCTAAAACTGTAAACACCCCCATACATTTACTTTATTCATTATGTTCTACAACATATTCAAACAATTCTAGAATCTATCAAAACAATATACAAATTAAAACAAATAGGTAGCATTGTAACTGGAATTATAAAATAACAATTACAACATTTTTCACCTTGTTTTTTGATACCTACAAGGGAAATAGGACAGTTACCTACAAGAAAAATCTTAAAAATATTTTATTGATTGCTCATATTCAAAAAAAAAATTTTGTTATTTCATTATAAGAGAATATTATGCCTTACCTATACAGTTATACGTACAAGTGTATAACAATGAGTGATTTCCTTTTTTTTGTCTTATTTAATTAATCTCTATATAATACAAAAAACAACTTTACGTCATTGTGTTATGACAGTACACATGTATGATCAAAGGGCATTTTTAGGCACTTTCGGTAATTTTTAGAGCATTGTTCATACTTTTTAGGGTAATATCTACCTAGATATCTAGTTAATATGTTGTGTGATGACCAGGGCTCGTAACTTCATGCACTAAAAAATGCATAAATAAGCATGCATTCATGCACTAAAAATTGTCAAAATATGCATTAAAATATGCACTTAAAAGTTCAAAAATATGCATTTATATGCATTAACATTTTTAAATTATGAACTCAAAATATGCATTATGTAAAAAAAACATGACCAAATTTTAAAATAATAAGAATAAATCCATACATTTTAAAAGTATTTTATTCCTCCTAATTTTTATATATTTAACAGTCAAAATTAATAAAATAAAAAATAAAATTAATACTTGTGAAGTTCAAATAGCTTTGTCATCTTTATAAATTTTCATTAGGTAGTCAATTTTGTCTAATTTGTGTACACCCTTATTCAGCACCAGCAATGAAAACATTTGGAATGAAATATTAGGTTTTTCATTTTGGGATAATTTAGTAATATATATTTTATAAGTGTTTTTTTTATGTTTTCCAACAAGAGTAGACAAAAGTAGACAAAATATGGCATAAAACCATGGTTTCGTAATTCAAGTAATACGGCAATAATTACGGCTTATTGAAGTGGTTTACAGTAAAAATACCTATTATAAAAATTGTAAAGTAGAACTTTTTTTACAATCGTAAGAAGCCTGATTTTCGATATTTTTATTAATTAGCTAAATAATTATTCAATAAAAAATTTAAAAAACCGTTATAATTTACCATGCGATATTGGACGATTGGAACAAGATATCAAAAACCGGAAAAAACTTTTCAAATATTTGTCTAAAAAATATTTTTATGAAATAATATGCACTAACGACTTTTTTTAACGAATTTTTATTAGAGTTTATGGAAAAATATCAAAAAACTAAACTTCACAACATATATAAGGAATAATGAAACTGCTAAAATGTGCGTTAAAATGGTAATGGTACTAGCATTGCTTCCTGCTAATGAAATTGATACAGGGTTCCAAGAAATAAAAAATCATGCAAGAATGAATAACATCCATCTCACAAGATTTTTCAATTATTATTCTCGGTAAATATTTTTTAAACAGGTACTTAGCTAATTAACTGTGGATATAAATTCTCAATAATATAAAAGTTAATGTTAAAAAGAATAATTGATATGTATAAAAATAAATATAATATATTATAAATTATAATATAGATATATATAATATTTATCATCTATTTTAGTCATTGGCTTATCCGGACAGGACCTACTGTTTTTTCTGTGTATGGTCAAGCTCGACGGACTAATTTTCGACTAATTTTCGGACTAAACTTCCATAATAAGTTGAAAGATACATTCCAAGTATGTCATCCCAACCTGTGGAAAGTATTAGGTTTGTATAAATTTATATATATATTAATATTTTATATTACAAGTAATTTATTTTAGGGCATTTAAGTGACTGTAGTAAACTACAACACATTGTTATTGATCAACTGGCAAGGGGAATGCAAGTTACAAGATCTATAAAAAATAAATATATATTAAATTCAAAAAGAATAAAAATGGCAACAGATCAACTAACTCTAGGTATTATAACCAGAAAAGAATTTTTAATAAAATGTTCACATGCAGTCGATGGTTACATTTTAAGAGAGGGAAATTGGACAAGACATTTTGAAAATAATGGTATGTAATGTGTATACATATTACTTTAATTATTATAATGGCATAGCCAGGAGTGGGGGAGGTATCCCACTGTCCTCCCTTACATAATCCTCGCTATGCTACTAATTTATTGTGTATATAGACATGTTTCTACCAAGTGTTCTATGCAGCACACTGCTAAACTTGATATTAAAAACCCATGTTGATTACTCATGAATTTGTAGTTACCAGTTATTTCTTATTTCTTTGATTATTTTTAATTTATTATATCTAGATAATAACACAGCTGAAACCTCTTCCGAAGATGAACACATTGTCTTACCTATGCAAGTACAGCAGGTTCCACCCAATGATGAAAATATAGGTAAACTAAACATGTGTCATCTTACAATGTCTTATAATTAGCGGTAGAATTTCCATGATTTTATATATTTATTTCTACTATATGCAGTTAGATTTATTTATTTGATTATTTTTAATTTATTATATCTAGATAATAACACAGCTGAAACCTCTTCCAATGATGAAAACATTGTCTTACCTATGCCAGTACAGCAGGTTCCACCGTATGATGAAAATATAGGTAAACTTAACATGTGTCATCTTACAATGTCTTATAATTATCGGTAGAATTTCCATGATTTTATATATTTATTTCTACTATATGCAGTTAGATTTATTTATTTGATTATTTTTAATTTATTATATCTAGATAATAACACAGCTGAAACCTCTTCCAATGATGAAAACATTGTCTTACCTATGCCAGTACAGCAGGTTCCACCGTATGATGAAAATATAGGTAAACTTAACATGTGTCATCTTACAATGTCTTATAATTATCGGTAGAATTTCCATGATTTTATATATTTATTTCTACTATATGCAGTTAGATTTATTTATTTGATTATTTTTAATTTATTATATCTAGATAATAACACAGCTGAAACCTCTTCCAATGATGAAAACATTGTCTTACCTATGCCAGTACAGCAGGTTCCAACGTATGATGAAAATATAGGTAAACTTAACATGTGTCATCTTACAATGTCTTATAATTATCGGTAGAATTTCCATGATTTTATATATTTATTTCTACTATAATATGCAGTTAGATAGTAGTACGACATCTTTACAAATTTATGAGACATATTTGGAAGAAAATAAATGTTCTTTGCATAAAAATACGTATTTTAGAAGGAATAATGTTTTATTAATATTCAATATTATGCTCGAGATTACTTGAGATTATAACTTGAGGTTATAACTCAATATTAAATTATTTTTCTGAAGGAAATAATAATTATATCATTGTTTTTATGTTGGTACATCAGCATATTAAAACCATTTCCACCAATTAAATATTTTTTTTTATTAGAACTGTAGTAAAAAAACTATTCAGCTCAAATATTATATATACTTAATTAATAATTATATGAGGTATTTATTTAAAGAGGTATAGATTCTATATTTTAAAACATACCGGTAAACCTATCATTTTACAAACTAAACTAACCTAACCTATCATTTTACATGAAATTGAAATAATAAACAAATATATTATAATATTAATGATGATTAATATGGAAATCCATATTGCAAACCAACAAGATCCACCCTTATCGTTTGACGGTATGATTTTAAACTAAGTTGAAAATGTTTCTTAAATGTATGGTTAAATTGAACTATTGAAAGATCTTTTAAAATTTTAGAAACTGAGGAAGACTACATAATTCCCGAAGACAATGATCCTCTTGACTTAGAGTATAGAGAAATTATGGAACAAGAAAGAATAGAGCAACTCAACAACTTACCATTTGCACCTGTTCCAGAAATACTACCGTTAATACCATTGATCTCTCAAAACGTGTGTGCCATTTGCAGATCTAGTAGAAGTACACATGCATTAATTCCATGTGGTCATCGGGCACTTTGTGAGGGATGTAAAGGGTTGCTTGAACAGCAACGCTGTCCCATATGTGTACAACCATTTTTTTCCATATTAAGGATTTGGGATGCCTAACTTTTTAATTATGTACTTTATAGATATACTATTTATTATGTACTGCCAAGCTGAGCTTTTATTTTTTTTTTTTAACATTTACAATGAATAAAAATGATCATCAATAATAATTAACAGCAAAAAAAAATTAGTTATTATTTTATATTTAATCCATTTAATAAAGCATTTCTTCATTTTTATGTTAGTCATTTTTTAGGTACTTGATTTTTGTTTTTATAAATATTGTAATCGATCATATTTTGATCGTACAAAATATTAAATATTTCATACATATATTTATTAAATTGTAAATAAATTGAGTGTTTTGAAGATCTTTCAAATTCATTAAAAATATAAACGTTTTTCACCTACACATTCTATTTGGAGAAAATGAGTGACGTTTGCGTTTTGTTCACTATAACTATGAACGTGCGTTTATGAACGACATTCTTTCCAAAAACTGGCTTTAATTAGTTAAAACTTGTAAGCAGTCTTGTAAAGTATTTGAATACTTGTATTAAAATATTTTTTGGTATTTTAAATACAATTTTTTTAAGTATTCTAAATACTTTTTAAAAGTATTTTTAATAAAATTTAAATACCACAAAGTTTGTTTTTGTAATTATTTTTCACAACAATTTGACATCAAGAAAAATAATATTGTTTTCGTTGAAATAATATTATAAATTCTAATCATAATAATTCTCTATCCTTAAAGTTGGTACATAGGTAGTACTTTAATTCAGTGGGGTAGCTAGGATTTCTTCAAGGGGGGGGGGCCCAAAAAAAAAAAATTAAACAAATAACATTTAAATAACAGTGTTTATCAATCTAAGGTGTTTTGATAAACAATAAACATTAAATTTTTTTTAATTAAATTTAATTAATATACCATTAAATTAATGGTACATAGCCAAAATTAATAAATTTACGATTATTTTTTATAAATTATATGATATGGCTCATGGGGGGGAGGCATGGCCCTTGTGGCCCCTCCTGGCTACGCCACTGCTTTAGTTGTGATTTGTTCATATATAAGTCATACGTATCAATGTATAAATAATAAAAATAATTTCCGTGTATAATGAAACATGAGTATATGTGAAACGCAAAATTTAGAAACGGTTTAAGTGCTCATGATTCACAACTCAAACTTTAGGCGTTACGTCCTTATCTTCTAAAAAGTTATGCTCACTTTAATAAATTGTATTTGTTATGCATATCCTTTGCTCTCAACAATGATGTAATTATGTAATTATTTAATTTAATAATTTAAATACATTCTATAATAATATATATTTGCTAATGAATTAAAGTACCTAAGCAAATATTATATTTATTATATATTATAATGTACAATAAATATAGGTACATTACATAGTTGTGAGAATTCACACCATTTCATTTTTTAATACATTATTTTATTAATTAAAAATAAAAGTAGGTAGTGTGAATGCATAGATTGGATAGACATTTATCATGTGTATTGCAATACATTTAAATCATAGCTAAGATTTTAGTAGGAGCTTAGTGTGTCAATTGTTTTTGACATAGTTGTTACATATATAATAATGTATGTAATAATAAGTAAACATAAAAATACTACAATAAAACATTGTTAACACAAAATACATTTAAATTTCTTAAAACAAACATGTAATATACTAATATCGTATTACCAAGTTGAATTACTTCAATTCATATTATAATTGTATCGTTTGTTAATTTTCTTTATTAACCTTTACATTGGCTTACACATATTAATATTATTTTTTGCAATATTTCAAACAACATTCAAAACAAGAAAAGATATATTATGATATTATAATAAATTGAATTTAAATTCCTCAAATGGTGTGACTATGCTTAAAATATTGTATTATTTGTCAACATTTTTATGTCGTTGGCATGCAAAAATGTTTTATACATGATATATATTATACATAGGTATCATTTATATTCTACTGTATAATTTTTTAAACTTTATTGTGTTTAATGTTATATTAAAATATAGTAAAATTAATAATTGATACCTATGTTTTTGTGAATTTGTAACTGATGTCACACATGCATATATACAGTGGCGTAGCCAGGATTATGAAATGGGGGGTGTTTAAGTATAGATTAAAACCAAGTTTTTACAGTTTCAGCTCTATTTTTATATTATTTTTTGAAAAATTCATAAAACATACTACAATTTTGGTAATAAAAAACTAAAAAATAAGTAGGTACCTAGGTATATAAATAATTTATACACCGGCTTACTAATTTTAATATAGGTAGATATACTATATTGATTAATGCGATGGACGGAGTACACTATTGCATGTTTTGGACATTTTTAAACTATTGTGAAATAAAACAACTTGATTTTTAAAAATACTGGAATAAAATACTAGGTTAAATGTTAATAAATATGTAATAAAGAATAACGTGATATGCGAACACCGTAATATACGAACACGTATATCTACTGATTTTCATTTCTTCGTACAATCTAGAATGTAGATGTCAATTATAGTTTTAACACAGTCTTGTCACAAAGAGACTTATAAAATCTTACATGCCATAACTATGCGAAAATAGGGCAAACGCAAACCGTATAGCCAAGCTCCACCAACAACTTTAACAGCCCTCCCAATCATTTAGGTACTAAATTTTTTTAATTCAATTTTATAATAGACAAAAGTATGGTTTTAGGCTTTGGCCTCCCCAAATCTCAAAATTAGAGCCTATTGCACCTCACCAAACATAATATTTTTAAAGATATTTTTCAATGTTATCCAAATATGATTTTTCCCGACAATTGTATGTACCTACATTTAAGTTAGAAAAATGCAAAATATGCGAAAAATAGCTCAAATGTACACTTTTTCTAAAATATGCAAATTCAAACTTTGTTTGACAAATTTATAACTTATCTAAAATAATGCGAGGAGTCCCAAACCCTATAAACAATATTTTTATTAGGGAGGAAAATGTCAATGGGGGGTGTTTAAACACCCAAAACCCCCCCTGGCTACGCCACTGCATATATATATAAATTTAAATTGATTTAAATTTGATAAAAAATTCAGTCGAATTACGATTCTAACTAAATGTTTTTTGAATTATTTTTCCGACAAAATACGATTCCAACAAAATACATTTCTGACCAAATACGGTTCCGGTAAAATACATTTCCGAAAAATTGCTTTCCGACGAATTATTTTTCTGACAAATTATGATTCCGACAAAAAACTTTCCGATGAATTATTTTCCGACAAAATACGGTTCTGACACAATATTTTCCGAAGAATTATTTTTCAGAAAAAATACGATTCCGACAAAAAACTTTCCAACGAATTATTTTTCCGGCAAAATATAGTTCCGACAAAATACGGTTCCGACACAATATTTTCCGAAGAATTATTTTTCAGACAAAATATGGTTCCGACAAAATACGGTTCCGACAAATCACTTTCCGACATAGTACAGTTCCAACAAAATATTTTCCGACAAAATATAGCCCCCCGTACCTAACTGTCTAATGATATTTGAATTACCTACTTTTATTATATAAACATTTAAACACTTACCTCACTGTAGCTGGTTTTCTTTTAAGTGGTTTGTAGTTCTTCGGGGTCGTGTTCGACAGTCGATATCACGATGACAATATATGTGTATTATTTTATGTGATCTGTAGGATTTCGTATATAATTTCTACCTGTGACTATCACCATATGCTCTTAAAATCCTTGCATTAGCAATAGGAGTACGTATAGTTTCTCCGCCAACCGAATGTAATTTAGAGTGATAAATATTTGTTATTACACATTTATATCTTGAACACAGCTCTTAGAATTCCTACATTCGTGACAGCTAGTACATATAGTCCAACCGTCGACCGAATGTAATTTAAGTTAATTGAGCACTTACTTCTATACTTATATTCTAATAAAGCTCTTAGAATCCCTACACTCGTGGCAGCTAGTACGTATAGTCCAACCGCTGACCGAATGTAATTTAAGTTAATAGAGCACTTACTTCTATACTTATATTCTAATGTAGCTCTTAGAATCCCTACACTCGTGGCAGCTAGTACGTATAGTCCAACCGCTGACCGAATGTAATTTAAGTTAAGAGAGCACTTATTACTATACTTGTGTTCTAAAATATAAATGTGTAGTAACGATGTGACAGACCTATAATATGATGACTGTCACAGAACCTTATGTTTTGAAAGACCAATGGATAGGTTAGTGTAAAAAGATGAACAATTTTAATTTAACTGATAAAGAGGCAACCAATTTAGACAGACATACCGGGTGAAGGAATGGTTCAATAAACATATATTGTATACGCATAAACGCACAGTGATGGCTTGGACAGCAGTGGAAAAAGATCGTGATGTTGACTGGCGTGGACCTTGTGCATCTCCGGAATAGACACTGGCGACGAGTCGATGCTCTGTGGCCCTTATATAATGTGATTTTGGTTGATCCCTTCTTCTTATGCATGGATTAAAGTATTGATATATTTTTATTATTTCGTGTGGTGTGACAACGGTACACCTGGTAATTTATAGTTTTGTTTTGACCGAACGTCTTGATTGGAGAATTATCGAAGGGGACTTGAAGTATATATGTGATGTACGTATATGTATACGAAAGAATGCTTTCATGATTTTATAATATACGGTGTTTACTGGCGCCGTTGATATTTGATTGTGTTGTCTCCACTAAATATCTGGTCGGAGAGGTGTAGAATATTATTTATGTGTTGCAGGTGCTGCGTGTATGTAAAAGAAGTGCGTATGTTGTAGGTATATATGTGCCTAATGCGTACCGCGTACGTATATATGCATATCGGACCACCCACACTCCATAATATGGTCCGTTTTCATTATTTGTCTCGTGTTTTATTTTAAGTCTAAATATTATATATTACATAAGCAATGGATACCTAATTTTGATTTGTTAATAAATAATTCATATTTCATACATGTTATTATTATCAATATTATTTATTCTAAACCTGGAACTTAGAAATATTGACCACAGATTTTAGCTTTAAATACACCATTAAGAAGTGCTTCTAAAACTATATTACGTGAATAGTTTAAAATTTAAAATGTTTCATTTTTAAGTTAAAATCGTTCAAATTTTTTGTGGTAAATAAATGATTGGTCCTGCAGTATATTTGGAAAGGTTTTGTTGGTCCTCAGTTCCTCGCAATACTGTGTGAGTGTGCTTGATTTTTCGTAAAAAAAAGTACTAATTCTGGTCATAAACTTTCGTCTTACAACCTTTGTGAATTTTATAACTCCAACAACATTGTCTCCAAAATCGGTACCCACTCTCAGCGAGTCCAACGGGCCCCGGGTTATACTTAGAGCTAGTAAACCTATATAAAACAAAATTAATTGGCTGGATTAATGAGTATTCATCTTAAAAATTGTTTCTAAAAAAATTAGTTACTTATGCTATTAATTTATATTTTACAGCATCTAAGAAGAAGATTGCAAAGAGGAGAATAGCCGAGTTGGCACTTCAGTCTTTCTTCGGGTATGATTATTTACGATAATTTGGTTTAATCACTTCATTAATTTGTAATATATTATATTAATTCTACCTTATACATTAATTAAAATACATAAAATTATTTTTCATTACAGTGTTCGTTTCAACAAATAGTGAGCCATAAATATGCATCGCACCACAATATCGGCCGGAGATTCGAAATTACAGTTACCAAGTACTGTAGCACCGGTATCAATATTATTTAACAGTTGTACGGGGTATGCACATTTTAGGTACGATTATACGTACAATGTTATATTGTTATTATGTTATTATATATGTTGTAATTGTTGTTATACAATATAATGTTATATTATTTAAAAATATACGTGTTTCGTTGTACTGTCGTGATATTACTGATATTATACAAAAATAATTATTAAAATATTATATTTATTAAAATATAAATATTAGTTAATTTGTATTTTGTATTGTGAAGTGGAAAGATGACTATATCGAAGCAATGTAAACAATCATAACCTCAGCTTTTTAAAGGTAAATCAAATCAATTTTTAAATAATATTGTATTATAATTTATAATAAAATTATTGTTAAAAGTCTCATAAATTATAATCTGTATAGGTACAATTATTATTAAAAATTATTTAAATGGTTTAAAATAATAATAAAAACTAATAATAGAATTATGAGTCTTAGTGGCCTATCCCTTATTAGCTATTTGAATTTTGAATCCCACTGTGTTGTATTCACAAATAAATTTTCCTAATTTCCTGAATAATGTTTTGTCGTTTTTAATTCTTCTTAAATCATATTGTTACGTTTCTGTAAGACCACATAGGTATTTTATATTTTTCTATAGTATTTGAATAAAAATGTTGATAAAAACCAAGGCTTTGCATCCGAACGTAACATTTTTAGATTATTAATAATTTAGCTCTACCTTTTGTTATTTATGTATATTTATTATGACTATAATATAAATTATAATTTTATTTAAATGATAAATTACTATTGATTTATATTATATATTGATGAGCTTCTTCAGAAATAAAAAGAGAAAAACTTTAAAGTTTGTATAGGAAATTTCAAATATTTTTTACTCTTAAGTGTTTTTTTTTTTTAAATTATGGATAACTAAACACTATAAAGCCCGATTCACACTGTTACGGCACGGCACGGACCGTCACAGCACGTAACGGCACGACAAAATATTACATTATTAGTTTATATGGGGTAATTCACATTGATACAGACGACACCGCACCGTCACGTTACAGCATGGACCGGACCGACCGACTACCTATCATCCGAAAGAATGTTTTGACGGTCCGTATCGTGCCGGTTCGTGTCGGTACGTTCAGTGCCGGTGCAGTGTGAACACAGAACCGGCAAACGCCGTAGAAAATACGAGTGAATATCCAATGTTGTAGAAATTTGAATTTCAAACCCTCATAAAAATTCAATTTGACTTTCCGGTAGAGATTTTTTCATTGATAAAGGTAGACAAACTTATGAGTTATCTTGTATTCGATTTTCAAATCTTAGATTTAAAAAGAAAAATGTTTACGAATTCTTAACTCAAAATAATTTGTTAATTTTCGTGATTATTCCATATTTTGTCAATTTTTGAACTTTAAATGCTTATAAAAAAAAACTGTTACTAAGGATTTTTAATATTTTTCATCTGCCTTTGAAACAATATACTTGGAGCCTTCTATTAAATTTTCAAGCTTTTTTAACCAACAAATAAAATTTTATTGATATTTCTAGAAAAAAAAACTAAAAAAAAATGAAAAATGAAAATGTCTCTAAACAGTTCAAGAAAATGACTGAGAATTTTGAATTTTGACCTCCCCAATGCACCAATGATATTCACTTTCCAATCGAACAAGATACTGAAGTCGAAAATTGAAGCATTATTTCGACTACTTATCGTGTACACAGACACAAAAATAAAAAAATAAAAAAATATAATAACACACATCATTGTACAATCAATACATCATTCATCGTTCCACTCAGAATCTAAAATATTAAATTTTTTTTTTATTTATATACCTAATTAAGTTTATTAGAAATTAAATTTTTAAACAAAATAAAAAAATCGATTTTGGTATTGCGTATTCCAGTTGTTCATAAGTTTATTGAATTTTTGTGTGAAGTAGCCGGCGACGCCGTTTTCTTTGGGCTGACCCAGGTCATCGACCATTTAGTCCAAAGTAAGTTTAGTGTAAATACTGATTTAATTAATTGATTTTTAATCATAATATTATAAATAATCATTTGTAATTTATATTATAATGTTGGTATAATTCTGTAAAAATTGAATCCCCGAAATAAAATATTGCGTAAATCTTTTATAATATTTTTATATACCTACTATGTTTTGAACTGTATTCTTTGACGTATCGATCACTCGAAATATTTTTATACTTTATATATTTGTGTACACTACACCTCACACAACAATCATAAGTAATATTTGAAGTTTTGAAAACGTAATATTTTATTTCAGGGATTTAATTTTTACAGAATTCTACCAACATAAAATGTGTACCTATTAATATAGTAAAAAAAATGTTGTTGTTAATTTTTCAAAAATTATTTATAGTTATTTATTTATATTATTTTTATTACCTATATTTTGTTTAATATTTTTGTATACTATGTGTTTAACTGTATTATTTGACGTATCGATCATTCAAAATATTTTTATATTCTACACCTATTTGTAACGTTGTTAAGTTAGTTATTTAATTTGAATTACACATAATATATTATCGTAATTTAAAACAAAATATTATTTATAATATATAATTTTTTTAACAATATAATATAATATAATATATTATATAAAAATAGAATATAATATACGTTTTTGTAATTAAATATTAATTATAGATACTAATTAACGTTTAAAAAATATTTGTTCAACCATTTGCATGAGGTTGTGAGTAATATTGTAGTCTGGGAATTTTTTTTCCTAGGGTCGGGGATTTTTTTTTCCGGGGTTGTTGGTCGGGGGATTTTTTTTCCGGTGGATTTATTTTCCGTTATTCATCATAGTATATATGTGTATAAAATATAAATAAATGTAAAATAAATGTGAACATTGCCTGTTTTATAAATGTTGTCCGATTTGAAAATTGGTGACAACTGCAGTATAATTTATAAAGACGTTCTACGCCATATTTCTGATGTTTTGGAGTTTACTAGGATTTAATTGATGCGTTACAAAATTAGTTAAGTCGTATAACAAATGTACCTGTATTTTACACAGTTTAAATAGGCAACTCCTGCTTCGATGTACCTACCTACAAACATCGTCGTGCAGTTATTTTTTTTTTTTTTACTAAGCTCTCGCCACGATCGTGGCGCTGGATAAATGTTATAAATCAATCATCGTGGTTAAGTACAAACCAAAATGATATAGCCCAGCAAAAATTAGATAATTAGATAGGTACCTACTATAGTATAAGAAGAGTTGTGTTACAAATCGAAAATCAAAATATAAATACTGTAGAAAGCCCAGGGCCATAATGTAAAGTTACAAATTTAACGTAGAATAATAAATTATACACGCAGTATATAATTTATAAATAAGTAACACGAAAAGTGTTCAAAAGCCTACTTAACGGGAAATAGAGTTCATAGGTGAAAGCAACAAGTGGTTTTCCGCCTTGTCGCATAATAATGCGATCCAGCAGTATTGGGGAATAAAATTAGAACAAATTAATATCACTCCACAATACGTCATAAGTAGAACCCGTATAAATACGGGTAGAGCACTAGAGCACTTACGATTACTTAGAGAAGGTAGTCAGCACTGCTCAAGGGCTTAACACACACGCTTACGACAATGCACTTTTTATTATATTTGTGTCTTAAGGGGTATGAATAGTATTGAAAAAATCTATGAAAATGTACTTTTGTATTTCCAATAATATGGTTTATTGAGCCGTTTGAGAGTAAAAACACCTATTATCAGAATTGTAGATGAGAAGTTGACCTGTGCCTGCATAGAAGTCAATTTTTGATATTTGTAATTACTAAACGCAATTTTAAAAAGTAAAATATCACAAGTTTTAGAGTTTAATATTGGACGTTGAAAATAAAATATCAAAAATCGACTCCTATAAAAGCCTAGATATGCTTCTTCTCTCCAATTTGTATAGTAGGTCATAGGTTTATACTGTAATGGCACTCAGTTAGCTCTATTATGGAAATACGAAACTAAGTTTCAGTGTTTCACTAAAATTCACATTTGTAATTAGAGTGTAAAATGTTACGTTACCGACATGTGAGTGTACGTGCGGGTGTGCTCCACTATTAATTTTATACACAGTCACTCACACTAATAATCACTTACTACGCATACATTTACACGACCCGCGTGCACACAATTAGAAAATTACCTATATTGAACTCCTTAGAAACGATCGGTATGCATACCCCTTAACGTATAACAATAAATTGTTTTATTTTATTTAATAATAATAATACGTGTCAGTGTTTATTCATTTACCTATCTTACTGTCAACACATCATCTCAAGACTGGCGGCGACGTGCCACGTCGTTTAAATAATTAATTGTATTTATGATCAACGTGTCCTGCACGGCGATCACTACAATACGGTCAAAATATTAACCCAATATAGTTGCATCAAAAATATTAACAATAATACCCGCACACAGTGTTTCTGACCGTCTATTGAACCGTGCTGTTCACTGGTGTCCAAGTAATAATCTAATAAGTCACCGCTCACAATGATAAGTTAAAAAATAATTTATAATTGAGATATCATAAAATTAAATTGTTTATAAATGTCACAGTTAGCTTGACAGTCTTTTAAACTGCATTTTAATGTGAATGCGCTTTGAGTATTTCTAAGATACATCTGCAGATCCTATACCTACAGTTGGGAGTTGTATCTAATTTTTGTTTATTACTGATATATAGAAGATACTAATTTATCATACTTAATATTTCGAATTTGTGAAACTTAAGAAGACGTCGTACTTGCATATGTTGGGTCCGTTTTACGACAGAAATTAATCTTTGTTCACTAATTTCAATAGTGCGCTGTTCGTTTTGACATTAGAGTGAATAGCCATACTATCAAATGTTTAGAAAGGAACATTATCTGTGTTAGATCACTCTAGTTAATTTTTTACGATATTTTAAATTTTAAGCCAACGGTACACTGACATTTGTTGAGCCCGTCTCATGTTTTATTTAACATGTACCTAGGTACCTACCAGTAAAACTTAATTTTAGTTCATATCCACAGTCGCTTAAATCCTAAATAAGAAACAGCTTTGAGCGTCGTCGATGGATGTTTTCGATTTTATTTGTCTGAGAGAGGGCGGAGAACCAGGCCGTATGTATATGAAAAAACTATTAACTAGGTAGGTAGTAGGTACCTATACATACTTGTACAGTTGTACAAATTGCTTTTTCGTCAGTCATCTAAGCGATGATGTTTCATTATTGTCTATTGGTAGTGAGTTCAGCAGTGGCGTTTTCTCCGGGTGTGCAAGTTGTGTGTTAACGCCCTAAACATTGATGTCATACATGTGTGTAATATTGTAATTTGTAATTCATATTAGTATATTACATGGTTATATAATTTTATTGTATTTACAAAATCTTAAAATAATTGTCATGTAAAAATAATAATATCAAATAATAAACTATTGTCTATTTTAAGCTCTAAACTCGACCATGCGCCCGCGCCGTCTGCAGCTACGACGCCGATTACGGAATAATATTGTATTATGTTGTGTTTGTGTAGGGTGTAGCCGTGTAGGACGTTAATGATTCGAACAACGACTTGTGGTATCTAATATCTCATATTCGTAATTTGTCGTGATATTTTCGGATAACTTCGGTGCCATGTTAATACTAGACCAAGTCGTTGAAAATGAAATTAACGACTAGCGACTAGCCACTACTCATTAGTCACTAGTCTAGCGCCAGCTTATACACTGTGTTTGGACCGTTAGTGGGGATCGTCGCGGCTGCACGTTATCCTGTTTACGTCGTAGCCCATAGGTACTATACTGCAAGACTGCAACGCCGATCGTCGAAAACATAATATATAATAAATAATTTTAATAATATGTTGATTATTAATAGTTGATACGAATTTATTTCCCATAAGGGGGGTTGTTTTCCTAATTGTTTTCCTCACACATTAACGCCTAACGCCGAAAGTCAGGAAACGCCACTGGAGTTCAGTATTATTGGTTGGCCCATATTATATGTGCACCAATTTAATTGTAGGTACCTACCTATTTCGTTTGGCAGCTTTCAGAGAAAGTCGTCAGTCGTGTTTACGTTTACAGACATCTGTTGCGACCTCCCGACATAACTGACGGTGTACTACACGTCACAGATCATAGTAACATTAGAATCGAATCACTCAAACCTGAAAATATATTAAATGCAACGAAATGTCGAAATGACATGTGAGGCCAGCATAAGTGCTTACTTATGCTGGTGCTTCTAAGCTAGTGCTTCTAAGCTATGATGTTTCAGTATTGACTATTGGTAGTGAGTGCAGTATTATTGGTGGGCCCATATTATGTGCACCAATTTAACTATAGGTACCTATTTCGTTTGGCAGCTGTCAGTGAAAGTCGCCAGTCGTGTTTACGTTTAAAGACATCTGTTGCGACCGCCCGACATAACTGACGGTGTACTACACGTCATAGATCGTAGTAACATTAGAATCGAATCACTCAAACCTGAAAATATATTAAACGCAACGAAATGTCGAAATCACAGGTGAGGCCAGCATATAAGTGCTTACTTATCGCAGCTATCCGTTTTTTTGTGTTATGTCTGTAGTTAAAATAATATATAAACCTATCGTAATAGTAACGTTTTTCAGTTCTCTCTTATTTTTTTTTTTTTTATCGATTCGGTGGTACTGGCCGCTCCTCAATACGACAACTTTGGGTGCATTATTTTGACTCGAAAAATTCGCTCCATCCCTGTGGCCTTCTGGTGTACAGCGTCCAACGAGATTGATGGCGGATCGTCGTGACTCATGAATCAGAGCATAATGTTATATTATGTGATTTGTAGACAACAATAAACAATATACTAGTCACCAGCTTCCTATTATAATAATAATAATATTTGTAGCCAGCAGTTAACCAGCTAACCTAACCTATTATTATATTACACATAATATTATATTTATTTTTTATGTACTAGCCACCACAGCATAATATTATCAATTTTTTGTACGACAGAGTTTTTTTTTTTATTGATCTTAAATTCATCGACATCTAGGTCATTATGCGTCATAATAATATAATAATAATTATAAATATAAATATATAACGTCACTGAAGTTATTGACAATAGTAGGTATGTGATCGTGGCATATAGTTTTCAGTGTTGCCCCAATTACTTATTCGAGAGGGGGTAACATTTATTTTACCCCCAATGATTTTTTGACATCATACAGCATACATTTTATACATACATTTATCTAGTTAAGTCTCAACACAAATTAATGTGACTTTCTGGTAAGGTTTTTGTTGACGCCACAATCAGCGTACATGCCGAGCCACCACCAAACGGCAGATAAGCTTATCTGTCGGTTGACCGTCCACGGTGACATGGACACAGCGGAGGGAAATTAGTACCGGTGTGGTTGCCCTGACGAGTGCGTCGCGATCGGCTGCTCGTGCAACCATCAATTACGCAAATATTACGCAAATATTACAATGCTCTACACGCTAGTACGCACGTCTTAAAAAACGCGTGAAATATCGTCGTCAGTCCGAGTGTCCGGAATTCATTCGTTTTTCTGCATTATCGCCCGTCCCTCGTCGCAGTGCGAATGCATTAAGTGCTTTTACGGCTCATCATTATCGCCCGTCCGCGAAAGCGCAGCGCGAGCCAGCCGTTCGATTGTGTAATCTCAGCACACACACACATACACGAAAATCACACCGTCGTCATATAGACCAGCTGTTCCGCCGCCGTGCCATAATATCACCATCATCAGGTCGTACCGTGATAGTATTGTTATTATTTATATATTATTGATATCATTGTTACAACGTTTATGTTGCATATTATGTATTGAATTATTATTATTATTACTGATGATCTATTTTATGTATGCTGTATTTATTACGGTGGATCGTTTTGTGATCGCCTGATTTAAGGGTACTAACATAGGTTAAGGCATCATTTATATATTATTATTTTCATCGAATATTATTTACGTACTACTATATTTTTTATCTTCTTCTTTTTTTTCTTTAATTATCTCCTTGATATTCCTAGTGTTGGTAATTTCCCACACAATAATTTGTTGGGCGTACCAGCCGAAACATTTGGTCCTTCGGGCCGGATATCGAAATACAGTCCACTTTTAATTAGTGTATGTAATAGTGTTCGAGAAATAAGTGAAGCTTAGTTCTCAGATATCAAAGTATGTAATCTGTCTTAAGTCTGCTTATATTATAACAGTGTCGAATAGTCGTGTGTATTAGCCGTGGAGACAATACGTCATCTTATCGCGGCTGTTTTCTTTACACAGTTCTATTAACAATTCATTATGGATGCACAAGAAAAACAACGTTTGGAACGACATTTACAGCGTGCTATTTCTAAGCGCGACAAGCATGTTAGGCAGATGTTAATCCTGTTCAAATTATCACAGACAGTAGATTCTGATCCGGCATCATTACCAATGTTCATTGCGCGTAATCGAGATTTAGAATCACTCATGGCAGATTTTCGTGTTGACCAGGATGACGTTATGGAGAAAATGTCAGAGCTAGGGCTCATGGATACGTTTGAGCGCGAACATACTGACATTGAAACCGTTGTCACGGACCAATATTATTCTATACAAGCCGTGGCTGGCGCGGTTGCTTGCTGTAAATCAGAGACGGTAGTAAAATCAGGTTCTCACATCAACCTACCAAAAATTTCGCTACCACATTTCAACAGCGATTTAATTACTTGGCGATCCTATCGCGACACATTTGATTCACTTGTCCACGAGAATCAGGACCTTACTAACGTTGAGCGATTTCATTATTTAATATCCTCGGTCTCTGGACCTGCTGCTGCTGTGGTCAAATCGATCCCTCTCACTGGTCCCAACTATGAAGTGGCGTGGAACGCATTGCATGATCGATTTGACAACCCGCGTCTGATACTTCACGCCCATTTGGACAAGCTATTCGGATTTGCTCCTATCCACAATGAATCGTTGAATGATTTGAATAATTTCCTAAATGTGTTCCAGGAGAATATAGCAGCGATACAGGCTCTAGGCGTGCATGATTTGGCTGGTTTTTTATTATTTTATATCGCGTCGCGTGTTCTGGATAATCCGACAAAGCGTTTGTTTGAAGCTGACCAAGGCACGCATGCTCTCCCTACGATAAGTGATTTGTTAAAATTTATTCAAACTCGGTGCAAAATCCTTCAGAACAGTTCGATGACCATATCTGAAAAGACACCTACACCCTTTACGCGACGAAGACAGGTAATATCAAAATCGTCTTTGCTGGCTGCCACCAAGGAGCGTGAGCCTAACTGCTATGCGTGTCAAGGGCCACACTATGTATACAAATGTGAGAAGTTCAAGGGACTACCAACATCAGCGCGATCCCAGCTGGTGAGATCCAACAATATGTGTTTGAATTGCCTCAGTGGTTCACATACGGCCTCCGCATGTCCGTCAAAGTATTCATGTCGTACATGTTCCGGCAAACATCATTCGCTGTTGCACTTCGAACCACGAAAGCGTCCGACTGGCAATAACCTACATAATAAGGTGCCTTCGGCCTCAACGTCTTCGGGAACCCCGTCTGGTACCATACCAGCCACTGACGAAGCGTCATTCGTAGGTACCGCTAGCATTGACAATCTGAGTGTTCTGGGCACAGCTATTATTCGGATATGCAACCAACAGGGCCAGTGGGTACCAGTTCGGGCTCTAATAGATTGCGGATCACAAATATCTGCTATAACAACAAAATGCGCGTCGCGGCTTGGGCTTACTCGTTGCAATCGTAAAATTAATGTAATTGGATTGTCACAGAGCCCTATAGTGCAGGCAAAAGGCGTAGTCGTGTGCACTATAGTGCCACTCAGGCGAGAAGATCAGAAGCTAACTTGTGAACCCGTTGTACTATCCAAGATCACCGGGCTGATGCCATCGAAAGTATTGGATTTTTCCATCCGAAATCAGTACATGGATCTTGAACTCGCAGATCCAAATTTCGATCGTCCAGGACAGATTGAATTTTTATTGGGCGCCGACGTGTACAACCACATATTCGTAAACGGTTACCACGTACGCCATACGCCAGAGTTGCCTTCTGCTTTCGAGACAACATTAGGTTGGATTATTGTCGGCTCCGCGGCATCTTCAGTCTCTTCTCAATCGCAAACATCCCTGTCATTGACCACTGAACCGTCACTCAAACAATTGCTGAATCGATTTTGGGAAGTCGAGGAGCCTGTTGTTCATCCTGATCCGTTCACAGAAGAACAGAAATGTGAAGAGATTTTCCGCCGCACCACTGCAAGAGATCCGCTGGGGAGGTATTCCGTATCGTTTCCATTCAAAACCAATCCTTCTGTTCTTGGTGAGTCTCGGTCAATGGCATTATCAAGATTTTTCAATTTGGAGCGAAAATTAATCGCTGATCCTGTTATTTATGAGGAATATAAATCGTTCATGAAGGAGTATCTAACGCTTGGTCACATGAAGATCGCACAAACTCCAGGCAACTATATAATTCCACACCACGCAGTGGTCAAAAGAACAAATGGCAAAGTCAAATTAAGAGTCGTATTTGATGCGTCTGCCACTACATCCTCCGGAACATCATTAAACAACCTGTTATTCATTGGACCCAAATTACAATGCGATATATCAGATCTACTAGTGCGATGCCGTTTCCATGTATATATGTTGACGGCAGACATATGCAAAATGTATAGGCAAATACAGGTGTCAGCGACAGATTGTTCCTATCAGCACATCTTGTGGCGAAACGATCCATCTGAATCCATACAGGAGTATGCCTTGTCAACAGTGACATATGGAGTGTCTTCTTCTCCCTTTCAAGCCATCCG
This sequence comes from Macrosiphum euphorbiae, assembly GCA_949089665.1. Classification (NCBI taxonomy): domain Eukaryota; kingdom Metazoa; phylum Arthropoda; class Insecta; order Hemiptera; family Aphididae; genus Macrosiphum; species Macrosiphum euphorbiae. Next base: position 168,101,554 of record CARXXK010000001.1, on the reverse strand, counting down.
TGTATTGCATCAATTAGAATTAGATGAAGGTTCAAAATATCCTGCGGCACAAGGGATATTATCCAGTCAGACTTATGTCGACGACATTATAACCGGAGCATCCTCAATAGAACAAATCATGTCGCTGCAGAAGCAACTTGTAGGTCTGTTAGGTGAAGGTGGATTTGAGCTGAAAAAATGGGCAAGCAATTGTCCACAAGTTCTCCAAGATATACCAAAGGACGACCAAGTTGTGGATTTATCATTCGACCCAAAGGACGACTGTTCAATCAAAATTCTGGGGCTACATTGGGATCCGGCGACCGACATGTTCAGTTATCATAGTGACCCATGCGGCTCGCGACCAACAAAACGTTTAGTGTTATCCGCAATAGCCAAAATTTATGACCCACTCGGAGCCTTAGCACCCATTACCTTTTGGGCTAAGTGCTTCATGCAACTTTTATGGAGAAATGGATATGACTGGGACCAATCAATCCCCGACGACTTGGCTGTCTCGTGGAATTCATTCTCTACACAGTTGCCTTCGGTTTCACGAGTTAAACTCAGGAGATATATTCCTATTGAACAGTGTACTGAAGCTCAACTAATAGGTTTTTCCGATGCATCCAAAAGGGGATATTCTGCGGTCGTGTACCTGCGATTATCATATGGGGCAGGATCCGGCACTGTGCATTTACTTACAGCAAGATCGAAGGTTGCGCCGTTAAAGAACAGTCGATTGGACGAATCGCTTTCGGTACCAAGGCTGGAATTATGTGGGGCATTGCTATTAGCTCAAACACTACACCGTGCACAGTCGAATCTATCGTCAATCATCCACATATCGTCCATTCATGCATGGACAGACTCGACAGTGGTATTGTCTTGGCTGACAACTCGGCAACTTACATTCAAAGTATTTGTTACAAACAGGCTTAACAAGATAAACGAACTTCTGCCCTCTGGTCAGTGGCGATATGTACCATCATTGCAAAACCCAGCTGATTGCGTGTCCCGTGGCTTACTTCCTAACGAGGCGTTGCAACACAATCTATACTGGGATGGTCCATCTTTCTTACAACAGTCACCTGAAAGTTGGACGTCATCACAATTTGAAAAAATTCCAGTCACGGAATTACCTGAACAGAAAACCGTTGCAGAGACCCTTCACGTGAGTGTTACTCCGACAACGGAGAACGATTGGCTTGACAAATTCTCATCATTAACTCGCTTGAAGAGAGTAGTTGTTTATATTCGACGCTTCATAGTCAAAGCTCGTCACAAGTCACAACAACGAAATCCCACGCATCGATGTGACGAACATCCACCTATGCTTACAGGATTCCTGACACATGAAGAACTTCGTGAGGCTCAAAAGACACTAGTCCAAATAACGCAACGTAACCACTTTCCACACTTATTCAATCTTATGTCGTCTTCTTCATCGTTAATTAAACCTCGGTCAATAGCTGTTCTCACCCCGTTCATCGATGAATCTGGAATCATACGCGTGGGTGGACGATTGCGCCGTTCAAGTGCACCGGATGATTTTAAGTACCCAATGTTAATACCAAAGTCAAGCGCGCTGGCGTCACTATTGATTCAACACTATCATGTAACCTACATGCACGCTGGGCCCCAGCTTGTGGCGTCTTTGTTATCTACTCAATTTTGGATTGTGTCAGGTCGATCAGTTATCCGTTATGTTATCTATAAGTGTGTTACTTGTACTAGACACCGAGCATCAATGGTCAAAACTTTGATGGGGGACCTTCCATCCCCACGAGTGTGCCCATCTAGGCCCTTCTCCAACGTCGGTGTAGATTATGCAGGACCGTTATTGGTCAAAGAAAGTAAGCGTCGGAACGCACGATCTACGAAATGTTATGTGGCGATCTTTATTTGCATGGCGGTAAAAGCGGTTCACATCGAAGTGGTCTCTGATCTCACAACCACGGCATTTCTGGCGTCATTACAACGTTTTGTGGCACGTCGAGGAATACCGTCAGAAATATATTCAGACTGTGGTACTAACTTTCAAGGTGCTGCGTCTGAACTGCGTCGGCTGTGGTCAGGTCCTGAAGCACAAAACATCTTTTCCATTGCCATTCCATGTCAATGGCACTTCAACCCACCGGCTGCTCCCCACTTCGGGGGATTGTGGGAGGCAGCTGTCAAATCCATGAAACACCATCTGAAGCGGGTAATTGGCACCCAAGTGTTAACGTTCGAGGAAATGTGCACCATAACTCACCGAATAGAAGCTATACTAAACTCGCGACCAATAACACCTCTTTCGTCTGATCCGAACGATTTAAAAGTGTTAACACCCGGTCACTTTCTCATAGGTGCGCCCCTCGTCGCGCTGCCTAATTCCGACGTGACGCAAATTCCGATGAACCGTCTCCATCGATGGCAGTTGTTAGATCAATTCCATCAATCGCTGTGGAAACGCTGGTCGATAGATTACTTGCGGTCATTACAAGTTCGATCCAAATGGCACCGCCCACAGTCTAACGTCACAATTGGTGATCTTGTGCTAGTGCAGGCACCGAATTTGCCACCTACACTGTGGAAAATGGGACGGGTCGAAGAGGTCCACCCCGGAGAAGATGGAGTCGTAAGGGTAGTTAGTCTCCGCACCAGCGATGGCACCCTCAAGCGGCCCGTGGTCAAATTAGCCCTTCTTCCCACAACTTAAAAAAATATATATACATTCCTATGTACTCCATTGTCTCGTCCATTTCTTTTTTTTATTATGTACCTATATTTTGTATGTTATGTTATTATTCAAAAATGTATCAGATTTTCCTCAACTACGCCTCGACCTCATTTTGAAAGGACCTTAGTCTTCCAAAGGGGGAGTATGTTGACGCCACAATCAGCGTACATGCCGAGCCACCACCAAACGGCAGATAAGCTTATCTGTCGGTTGACCGTCCACGGTGACATGGACACAGCGGAGGGAAATTAGTACCGGTGTGGTTGCCCTGACGAGTGCGTCGCGATCGGCTGCTCGTGCAACCATCAATTACGCAAATATTACGCAAATATTACAATGCTCTACACGCTAGTACGCACGTCTTAAAAAACGCGTGAAATATCGTCGTCAGTCCGAGTGTCCGGAATTCATTCGTTTTTCTGCATTATCGCCCGTCCCTCGTCGCAGTGCGAATGCATTAAGTGCTTTTACGGCTCATCATTATCGCCCGTCCGCGAAAGCGCAGCGCGAGCCAGCCGTTCGATTGTGTAATCTCAGCACACACACACATACACGAAAATCACACCGTCGTCATATAGACCAGCTGTTCCGCCGCCGTGCCATAATATCACCATCATCAGGTCGTACCGTGATAGTATTGTTATTATTTATATATTATTGATATCATTGTTACAACGTTTATGTTGCATATTATGTATTGAATTATTATTATTATTACTGATGATCTATTTTATGTATGCTGTATTTATTACGGTGGATCGTTTTGTGATCGCCTGATTTAAGGGTACTAACATAGGTTAAGGCATCATTTATATATTATTATTTTCATCGAATATTATTTACGTACTACTATATTTTTTATCTTCTTCTTTTTTTTCTTTAATTATCTCCTTGATATTCCTAGTGTTGGTAATTTCCCACACAATAATTTGTTGGGCGTACCAGCCGAAACAGTTTT
>CARXXK010000001.1:168002243-168097792 GCA_949089665.1 Macrosiphum euphorbiae | reverse complement strand
CAGAAAAACGTTTCTTTAACTCAAAATTTCAAACCGTTAACAGTTTATTCATCTCTAAAGGAAAGTAATTCTAATAAACGTAAAAGTAAAAGTCCAATTTCAAAAAATAATGAAGGTTCAAATAAAAAATTTATTCAAAAACAAAATTCTCCTTTCATTAAAACTGGTACTACTAATCTTTTAAACTCGAGTCTGAACCACAGTTGGTCAGTATCTGCAAACAATGGAGGGTCTGCTTCTAAGAAGGTTAAAAAGAGCATTGAGTCTGCTAAAGCATTACAAGCAGTAAATGCATCACCTGTCAATGATCTTACATCAGATAATGGAGTTGAGGAAAAAAATCAAACTACTGATGATTTAGTTATATCCAAACTAAACGTCGTTCTAAATGAGAAATACAAATTCAAGTCTAAATGAGAGTTGGAGTGTGTGCAGTGATGAAAAACTCAAATCGAGTAAATCTCCAGTATCAAAAACTGTTAATGAACCAAATAAGAAAAGTATTCAAAAATCAAACTCTCCCTTTGTTAAGATTAGTTCTCCCAATGTTGCAACACAAGTCATAATAATAATTGGTCGGTATCTGCTGAAAGTGATGGTTCTGCATCTAAAAAATAATTTTGACTATTGAAATGTCTATGCTTATATCTAAAGTCTATCATCCTAGTTGAATCACTAAATGCAGTGAAAGCAAACACATCTAAATAGTGAACAGTTTATTTAGTGATACATATTTATGTGTATTAATTGTATACATTTTATCACAACAAAAACCCTTCGTAACTATGTGTAAAATGGCTAAGTATAAAAAAAATAAGATCTTTAATCACTATAAAGTGTGATATCAGGAAAATGGTAATAAGTATAATATTAAGTATGTATATTGAATTTAAGTAAACCTATTTTGTTTCAATAATTTATTTACTTGGTGAGGAATTATTTCTTAAAAGAAACAAGTGTGATGAACAAAATAATTAAATGGCGAAGGATTTTTAAAATAATAACTTATAATATTTTAAATATAATAATATAATAATTAATATTCATATACTATTCTAAATGATTCCTCGCCAAGTAAATAAATTATTGAAACAAAATGAGTTTACTTAAATTCAATATACTTAATATATTTAGCATTTATGCATGATATCACATAAAAATGCCACTAACTAGTTAGAAAGTTACTTTTTTAAGTAACTTTCCAACTTAACTAGTTGGTTTTAATTCATATTAACTTTGTAACTTAACTAGTTGAATTCAATGGGTAAAATAGTCTAATGTAACTCGTTAGAAAAAAAAAAACTAACTAATTATTATTATTATTTTTTTTTTTTGTCAAAATGAATATTTTAAGTAGTCATACTGTTATATATAGTTTTTTATTTTGTTTCACCCTATATGTTCTAACAACTGATAAGTGATATACCAATTTATTTAAATTATTACTTACATAATTAGAATATTTTGATCAAATTAGATACTAGGTGTTTAATTCAATTTTTCAGTTTTAATCAATAATTTAAGTTAGATAACTTATTATTTACATTTCGACCAAAAGGTTTTGTAATCTATAAAAAAAACTAACTCCTAACTTCTACTCAAACTTAAGTTACTATTTTCACCAAACAAACTTCGTTAGAAATTTCTACAGTTTCAGAAACTAACTTATATTTTAACTTAGTGAGTTTTTCTTATTAAAGTAACTTAACTTCCACTAGTTGAAAAAAATGACTAACTTGTCCAGCTTTGCTTTATAGTGCTTAAAGATCTTATATTTATTATACTTAGCCATTTTTACAAAGAGTTTTTTTTTTGTTATATCACTAATTTTGGTCCTAAATATGAATATTTACACTTAAATACTTTCACTACATATTATCTTCATTGAATTTAATTAATAATATAAAACAAATAAAACAATATCTTATTTAAACTATGGAAGCCTTTATAGTCAATAGAACATCTTTGGGGTGTAAGACCCAAGATCAGAAAATAAGGGGCGTAAAAGTCATTTTTTTTTTAAATTGGCTTTTAATACAAAAATATAATATGATTATGAACAATTAATCAATACAAAATACGTAAAAACTCATTATAAATCATATTAAGTCTCAAATCGAAGTGTTATACGATGTTCTAAGGCTGTAACACAGATCATATGAAAATATCTGTTTTTCTGCTCTCTCGAACAATTTGGAAATTGGCGTTTACGCCCTTTTACCTTCTAACCAACGATATAGTGAATTAATAGAAATAGATATTATGTCTGAAGTTAAAATTAAAGTGGAATATTGTCAAAACGTTGCGTGTCAAATATTGTAAGTTAATACAATTTTAGCTCTCTGAAATAGAAATTAAGTTTCTTCGTAAACGGTTTGGGTACACATTGTTTGATTTCGGTTACGATTAGTTACTGAACGTTTTCTAAATTTTGAATTAGGTCCGAAATTGATTCGTAATAGTCAGGTGTCCAACATCATGAACGTAAGATTTTAAGTTCAAATTTAATCGAAATTAGATGTTAAAAGAAGAATATTGCTTATAGTTAGATGGTTGTAGTTTTAATATATTATTCGGAGGTACTTGAAACTTTTTAAGTGTATTGTTATATCATGGACACGAAATGATATTTTAAAAGCAATTTTCCTGCAAAAATTAATTTAGCCTATAATTTTAAGCCACGTATAATAACGATTATACATCTGTTTAAAATGCATTGAGTTTGTACCATGTTTAATTTGTATATTAAATATATATTCAGGTGACAAAAACAATTTGAACACCGAGTAATATGAACTACTTGCAAGAAACCTCGTTTTAAATTTTCAATACTTAGATAGCTATAAAAATTGAACACATTTTTATACATTTTCAAGTCCAGGGCTTGAATCCGATATTGGATAAGGCAATATTTTGAATACTGGTTAAAGCCGTTAAAAACCGAAGACAAAATCGAAAAAATCAATACTTAACGGTTAGTCAAAACTTAAATTAAATCAGAAAAATAAAACCGGTATTCAAAACCAAAAACGAAATCATGAAAAATAAATACTAATATCCGAAACCGAAATCACAATCGAAAAAATATTTTCGGTTTCAAGACCTATTTTTAAACTACAACAAAATTAAAAAATATCAAAAATGTCGATGAAATTCATCAAATTTTGAATTTTTGATGCTTAAAAAAAAAATTCCTGCATACGTATCTTCAAATGTTTCAAACTACTATTAAGAATATAATATATTATTATCTAAATATACAATAAACCTTGTCCAAGTATATGGTTATACATAATGTATACATTAATATTTTTAATAAATAATAATAATTATTGTCTATTGGTGATAAATAATAAGGAATAACTAAATTCATATAATGTTGTGATAAACCTTACAGAAATAATTTCTGTACGCAAAAACTCCCTCTGGGAGTATAACATATTTAGTGTTTGAAGTATGAGAAATATTTCATGAAATATTTCATTTTGAAATATTTCACTAAGTTGTGAAATATTTCACAAAAACGTGAAACATTGAAATTTTTTTTAACACAAATTAAAACACAATTTATTTATTTTTTTAACACAATGTTCAGTGTTCTAAATTCTAATGTCAAAATTCAGTAAGTATACAATATACATGTATAATATTGTATACCTACTTGTATCATTTAAACATTAAAATATTTAAAAATTTTGAATACCAATTTAAATGTATAATACCAAAGGTTAGGTATACATACAGGTACCATATAGTGATGAAGGTAATTTATGACAATTATATGTAAATAATTAATAGTTAATATATAGTTTCTACTTCGTTTTGCATTTCGATTTATTGTAACTTTTTATAATTGTTTATAGTTTCCATTCTTTTATTACAAAATTTAAATTCCTTTAACTAAAGTATTCAATTTCTTTTAAATATTTTTTAATACACTATATTACATTTCGATTTAATTATTAATATCATAAGTATTATGAAAAATATTTTGGGGGTTTTTGCATTTCATAAGTTTTGTGAAAAAATATTTTGATTATTATTTCATTTCGATTTTAATTATTAATAATTAAGTTTTGCGGAAAATATTTTATTATTTTTTGCATTTATAAGTTTTGCAAAAAAATATTTTAATTATTATTGCATTTTAATTTTCTGATCTTTTTGCACATTGTTTTCTTTGTGATCTTTTAATGATATATTATGAGCTGCTCTAACTGCGCCAGGAACGGTATATATTATATACTACTCATATATAAATATATGCATATTTTTATCGTGTAAATTAAACACGCATTAGGAATTCATAGTAAATACACTACTAATTAGTTAGGTAAGTATGTATGTAGGTATATTGTATAGTATGCCTATATGTATATATAATTAATAATTATAAAAATTTATATACAAATACACACTATGCAATACACATTTATTATTTAAGTTTATAAACTAACATGTTACCTAATTTATGATACGTAAGTAAATAACTAACTCAGAAGTCCAAAAGGTATACAATTAATAGCCACAATTAATTTGACTTATGTTTGTACGGAAACAGTAGAACACGACCCGTCTGTAAATATGTCGAAAAATTCATTACAAGTAAAATTTTAATAAATAGAGGTACTTTGGAACATATATTATTGTATAGGTATAGAATTGGTCGAAGGTGACATTGCAGATGACGATCCCAATCAAGTAAATGATCAAACCCAATTAGATTCCTCGTGCTGGAAATGTAAGTCTGGAAATTACGTTGCATCCTGTTCAATCCTAATGATTGTAGCAAAGGTTTTGATAACTATGTAACTGAAGTTGATTGTACCAGAAAGTGTTTATTAGAAATAAATAAATTGATAAAAGTGGCCGTGAAGTTACTAGTTAGTGACCATAAAAGTCTTGATGAACTTAATAAAATGGGTGAAATAGCAGTAGAACGTGGAAAAATTGGAAAATCTGTGTGGAAAGTAATCAAGTTTGAAAATAGCAATACATTAAAAGAGAATTTCAATTTAAATGTGTCATCTACAGTATCAGAGGAAACAAAAATTGATGACACTAACACTGTTTGTGGTACTGATGATGAACCACCACTTCTGGTGCCAGATGGATTTAATGTTGAAGTTTCAGCGACTCCAGAAAAAGACACCAACAAAAATTCAGAAAAACGTTCTTTAACTCAAATTTCAAACCGTTAACAGTTTATTCATCTCTAAAGGAAAGTAATTCTAATAAACGTAAAAGTAAAAGTCCAATTTCAAAAAATAATGAAGGTTCAAATAAAAAATTTATTCAAAAACAAAATTCTCCTTTCATTAAAACTGGTACTACTAATCTTTTAAACTCGAGTCTGAACCACAGTTGGTCAGTATCTGCAAACAATGGAGGGTCTGCTTCTAAGAAGGTTAAAAAGAGCATTGAGTCTGCTAAAGCATTACAAGCAGTAAATGCATCACCTGTCAATGATCTTACATCAGATAATGGAGTTGAGGAAAAAAATCAAACTACTGATGATTTAGTTATATCCAAACTAAAACGTCGTTCTAATGAAAGAATACAAATTCAAGTCTAAATGAGAGTTGGAGTGTGTGCAGTGATGAAAAACTCAAATCGAGTAAATCTCCAGTATCAAAAACTGTTAATGAACCAAATAAGAAAAGTATTCAAAAATCAAACTCTCCCTTTGTTAAGATTAGTTCTCCCAATGTTGCAACACAAGTCATAATAATAATTGGTCGGTATCTGCTGAAAGTGATGGTTCTGCATCTAAAAAATAATTTTGACTATTGAAATGTCTATGCTTATATCTAAAGTCTATCATCCTAGTTGAATCACTAAATGCAGTGAAAGCATACACATCTAAATAGTGAACAGTTTTATTTAGTGATACATATTTATGTGTATTATGTGTATACATTTTATCACAACAAAAACCCTTCGTAAACTATGTGTAAAAATGGCTAAGTATAAAAAATATAAGATCTTTAATCACTATAAAGTGTGATATCATGAATAAATGGTAATAAGTATAATATTAAGTATGTATATTGAATTTAAGTAAACCTATTTTGTTTCAATAATTTATTTACTTGGTGAGGAATTATTTCTTAAAAGAAACAAAGTGTGATGAACAAAATAATTAAATGGCGAAGGATTTTTAAAATATAACTTATTATTATTTTAAATATAATAATATAATAATTAATATTCATATACTATTCTAAATGATTCCTCGCCAAGTAAATAAATTATTGAAACAAAATGAGTTTACTTAAATTCAATATACTTAATATATTTAGCATTTATGCATGATATCACATAAAACTGGCCACTAACTAGTTAGAAAGTTACTTTTTTAAGTAACTTTCCAACTTAACTAGTTGGTTTTAATTCATATTAACTTTGTAACTTAACTAGTTGAATTCAATGGGTAAAATAGTCTAATGTAACTCGTTAGAAAAAAAAACTAACTAATTATTATTATTATTTTTTTTTTTTGTCAAAATGAATATTTAAGTAGTCATACTGTTATATATAGTTTTTATTTTGTTTCACCCTATATGTTTCTAACAAACTGATAAGTGATATACCAATTTATTTAAATTATTACTTACATAATTAGAATATTTTGATCAAATTAGATACTAGGTGTTTAATTCAATTTTTCAGTTTTAATCAATAATTTAAGTTAGATAACTTATTATTTACATTTCGACCAAAAGGTTTTGTAATCTATAAAAAAAACTAACTCCTAACTTCTACTCAAACTTAAGTTACTATTTTCACCAAACAAACTTCGTTAGAAATTTCTACAGTTTCAGAAACTAACTTATATTTTAACTTAGTGAGTTTTTCTTATTAAAGTAACTTAACTTCCACTAGTTGAAAAAAATGACTAACTTGTCCAGCTTTGCTTTATAGTGCTTAAAGATCTTATATTTATTATACTTAGCCATTTTTACAAAGAGTTTTTTTTTTGTTATATCACTAATTTTTGTCCTAAATATTGAATATTTACACTTAAATACTTTCACTACATATTATCTTCATTGAATTTAATTAATAATATAAAACCAATAAAACAATATCTTATTATAAACTATTGAAGCCTTTATAGTCAATAGAACATCTTTTGGGGTGTAAGACCCAAGATCAGAAATAAGGGGCGTTAAAAGTCATTTTTTTTAAATTGGCTTTTAATACAAAAATATAATATGATTATGAACAATTAATAAATACAACTAAATACGTAAAAACTCATTATAAATCATATTAAGTCTCAAATCGAAGTGTTATACGATGTTCTAAGGCTGTAACACAGATCATATGAAAATATCTGTTTTTTCTGCTCTCTCGAACAATTTGGAAATTGGCGTTACGCCTTTTACCTTCTAACCAACGATATAGTGAATTAATAGAAATAGATATTATGTCTGAAGTTAAAATTAAAGTGGAATATTGTCAAAACGTTGCGTGTCAAATATTGTAAGTTAATACAATTTTAGCTCTCTGAAATAGAAATTAAGTTTCTTCGTAAACGGTTTGGGTACACATTGTTTGATTTCGGTTACGATTAGTTACTGAACGTTTTCTAAATTTTGAATTAGGTCCGAAATTGATTCGTAATAGTCAGGTGTCCAACATCATGAACGTAAGATTTTAAGTTCAAATTTAATCGAAATTAGATGTTAAAAGAAGAATATTGCTTATAGTTAGATGGTTGTAGTTTTAAAATATTTATTCGGAGGTACTTGAAACTTTTTAAGTGTATTGTTATATCATGGACACGAAATGATATTTTAAAAGCAATTTTCCTGCAAAAATTAATTTAGCCTATAATTTTAAGCCACGTATAATAACGATTATACATCTGTTTAAAATGCATTGAGTTTGTACCATGTTTTAATTGTATATTAAATATATATTCAGGTGACAAAAACAATTTGAACACCGAGTAATATGAACTACTTGCAAGAAACCTCGTTTTAAATTTTCAATACTTAGATAGCTATAAAAATTGAACACATTTTTATACATTTTCAAGTCCAGGGCTTGAATCCGATATTGGATAAGGCAATATTTTGAATACTGGTTAAAGCCGTTAAAAACCGAAGACAAAATCGAAAAAAATCAATACTTAACGGTAGTCAAAACTAAATTTAAATCAGAAAAAATAAAAACCGGTATTCAAAACCAAAAACGAAATCAGAAAAAATAAATACTAATATCCGAAACCGAAATCACAATCGAAAAAATATTTTCGGTTTCAAGACCTATTTTTAACTACAACAAAATTTAAAAAATATCAAAATGTCGATGAAATTCATCAAATTTTGAATTTTTGATGCTTAAAAAAAATCCTGCATACGTATCTTCAATATGTTTCAACTACTATTAAGAATATAATATATTATTATCTAAATATACAATTAAACCTTGTCCAAGTATATGGTTATACATAAATGTATACATTAATATTTTTAAATAAATAAATAATAATTATTGTCTATTGGTGATAAATAATAAGGAATAACTAAATTCATATAATGTTGTGATAAACCTTACAGAAATAATTTCTGTACGCAAAAACTCCCTCTGGGAGTATAACATATTTAGTGTTTGAAGTATGAGAAATATTTCATGAAATATTTCATTTTGAAATATTTCACTAAGTTGTGAAATATTTCACAAAAACGTGAAACATTGAAATTTTTTTTAACACAAATAAAAACACAATTTATTTATTTTTTTAACACAATGTTCAGTGTTCTAAATTCTAATGTCAGAATTCAGTAAGTATACAATATACATGTATAATATTGTATACCTACTTGTATCATTTAAACATTAAATATTTAAAATTTTGAATACCAATTTAAATGTATAATACCAAAGGTTAGGTATACATACAGGTACCATATAGTGATGAAGGTAATTTATGACAATTATATGTAAATAATTAATATTTAATATATAGTTTTCTACTTCGTTTTGCATTTCGATTTATTGTAACTTTTTATAATTGTTTATAGTTTCCATTCTTTTATTACAAAATTTAAATTCCTTTAACTAAAGTATTCAATTTCTTTTAAAATATTTTTTAATACACTATATTACATTTCGATTTAATTATTAATATCATAAGTATTATGAAAAATATTTTGGGGGTTTTTGCATTTCATAAGTTTTGTGAAAAAATATTTTGATTATTATTTCATTTCGATTTTAATTATTAATAATTAAGTTTTGCGGAAAATATTTTTATTATTTTTGCATTTCATAAGTTTTGCAAAAAATATTTTTAATATTTTTGCATTTAATAAGTTTTGCAAAAAATATTTTTAATTATTATTGCATTTTAATTTTCTGATCTTTTTGCACATTGTTTTCTTTGTGATCTTTTAATGATATATTATGAGCTGCTCTAACTGCGCCAGGAACGGTATATATTATATACTACTCATATATAAATATATGCATATTTTTATCGTGTAAATTAAACACGCATTAGGAATTCATAGTAAATACACTACTAATTAGTTAGGTAAGTATGTATGTAGGTATATTGTATAGTATGCCTTATATGTATATATTAATTAATAATTATAAAAATTTATATACAAATAAACACTATGCAATACACATTTATTATAAGTTTATTAACTTAACATGTACCTAATTTAGATACGTAAATGTAAATAACTAATCAGAAGTCCAAAAAGGTATACAATTAATAGCCACAATTAATTTGACTTATGTTTGTACGGAACAGTAGAACACGACGTCTGTAAATATGTCGAAAAAATTATTACAAGTAAAATTTTAAAATAGAGGTACTTTTGGAAAATATATTATTGTATAGGTATAGAATTGGTCGAAGGTGACATTGCAGATGACGATCCCAATCAAGTAAATGACAAACCATTAGATCCTCGTGCTGGAAATGTAAGTCTGGAAATACGTTGCATCATGTTCAATCCTAATGATGTAGCAAAGGTTTTGAATAAATATGTAACTGAAGTTGATTGTACCAGAAAGTGTTTATTAGAAATAAATAAATTGATAAAAGTGGCCGTGAAGTTACTAGTTAGTGACCATAAAAGTCTTGATGAACTTAATAAAATGGGTGAAATAGCAGTAGAACGTGGAAAAATTGGAAAATCTGTGTGGAAAGTAATCAAGTTTGAAAATAGCAATACATTAAAAGAGAATTTCAATTTAAATGTGTCATCTACAGTATCAGAGGAAACAAAAATTGATGACACTAACACTGTTTGTGGTACTGATGATGAACCACCACTTCTGGTGCCAGATGGATTTAATGTTGAAGTTTCAGCGACTCCAGAAAAGACACCAACAAAAATTCAGAAAAACGTTTCTTTAACTCAAAATTTCAAACCGTTAACAGTTTATTCATCTCTAAAGGAAAGTAATTCTAATAAACGTAAAAGTAAAAGTCCAATTTCAAAAAATAATGAAGGTTCAAATAAAAAATTTATTCAAAAACAAAATTCTCCTTTCATTAAAACTGGTACTACTAATCTTTTAAACTCGAGTCTGAACCACAGTTGGTCAGTATCTGCAAACAATGGAGGGTCTGCTTCTAAGAAGGTTAAAAAGAGCATTGAGTCTGCTAAAGCATTACAAGCAGTAAATGCATCACCTGTCAATGATCTTACATCAGATAATGGAGTTGAGGAAAAAAATCAAACTACTGATGATTTAGTTATATCCAAACTAAAACGTCGTTCTAATGAAAGAATACAAATTCAAGTCTAAATGAGAGTTGGAGTGTGTGCAGTGATGAAAAACTCAAATCGAGTAAATCTCCAGTATCAAAAACTGTTAATGAACCAAATAAGAAAAGTATTCAAAAATCAAACTCTCCCTTTGTTAAGATTAGTTCTCCCAATGTTGCAACACAAGTCATAATAATAATTGGTCGGTATCTGCTGAAAGTGATGGTTCTGCATCTAAAAAATAATTTTGACTATTGAAATGTCTATGCTTATATCTAAAGTCTATCATCCTAGTTGAATCACTAAATGCAGTGAAAGCATACACATCTAAATAGTGAACAGTTTTATTTAGTGATACATATTTATGTGTATTATGTGTATACATTTTATCACAACAAAAACCCTTCGTAAACTATGTGTAAAAATGGCTAAGTATAAAAAATATAAGATCTTTAATCACTATAAAGTGTGATATCATGAATAAATGGTAATAAGTATAATATTAAGTATGTATATTGAATTTAAGTAAACCTATTTTGTTTCAATAATTTATTTACTTGGTGAGGAATTATTTCTTAAAAGAAACAAAGTGTGATGAACAAAATAATTAAATGGCGAAGGATTTTTAAAATATAACTTATTATTATTTTAAATATAATAATATAATAATTAATATTCATATACTATTCTAAATGATTCCTCGCCAAGTAAATAAATTATTGAAACAAAATGAGTTTACTTAAATTCAATATACTTAATATATTTAGCATTTATGCATGATATCACATAAAACTGGCCACTAACTAGTTAGAAAGTTACTTTTTTAAGTAACTTTCCAACTTAACTAGTTGGTTTTAATTCATATTAACTTTGTAACTTAACTAGTTGAATTCAATGGGTAAAATAGTCTAATGTAACTCGTTAGAAAAAAAAACTAACTAATTATTATTATTATTTTTTTTTTTTGTCAAAATGAATATTTTAAGTAGTCATACTGTTATATATAGTTTTTTATTTTGTTTCACCCTATATGTTCTAACAACTGATAAGTGATATACCAATTTATTTAAATTATTACTTACATAATTAGAATATTTTGATCAAATTAGATACTAGGTGTTTAATTCAATTTTTCAGTTTTAATCAATAATTTAAGTTAGATAACTTATTATTTACATTTCGACCAAAAGGTTTTGTAATCTATAAAAAAAACTAACTCCTAACTTCTACTCAAACTTAAGTTACTATTTTCACCAAACAAACTTCGTTAGAAATTTCTACAGTTTCAGAAACTAACTTATATTTTAACTTAGTGAGTTTTTCTTATTAAAGTAACTTAACTTCCACTAGTTGAAAAAAATGACTAACTTGTCCAGCTTTGCTTTATAGTGCTTAAAGATCTTATATTTATTATACTTAGCCATTTTTACAAAGAGTTTTTTTTTTGTTATATCACTAATTTTTGTCCTAAATATTGAATATTTACACTTAAATACTTTCACTACATATTATCTTCATTGAATTTAATTAATAATATAAAACAAATAAAACAATATCTTATTTAAACTATGGAAGCCTTTATAGTCAATAGAACATCTTTGGGGTGTAAGACCCAAGATCAGAAAATAAGGGGCGTAAAAGTCATTTTTTTTTTAAATTGGCTTTTAATACAAAAATATAATATGATTATGAACAATTAATCAATACAAAATACGTAAAAACTCATTATAAATCATATTAAGTCTCAAATCGAAGTGTTATACGATGTTCTAAGGCTGTAACACAGATCATATGAAAATATCTGTTTTTCTGCTCTCTCGAACAATTTGGAAATTGGCGTTTACGCCCTTTTACCTTCTAACCAACGATATAGTGAATTAATAGAAATAGATATTATGTCTGAAGTTAAAATTAAAGTGGAATATTGTCAAAACGTTGCGTGTCAAATATTGTAAGTTAATACAATTTTAGCTCTCTGAAATAGAAATTAAGTTTCTTCGTAAACGGTTTGGGTACACATTGTTTGATTTCGGTTACGATTAGTTACTGAACGTTTTCTAAATTTTGAATTAGGTCCGAAATTGATTCGTAATAGTCAGGTGTCCAACATCATGAACGTAAGATTTTAAGTTCAAATTTAATCGAAATTAGATGTTAAAAGAAGAATATTGCTTATAGTTAGATGGTTGTAGTTTTAATATATTATTCGGAGGTACTTGAAACTTTTTAAGTGTATTGTTATATCATGGACACGAAATGATATTTTAAAAGCAATTTTCCTGCAAAAATTAATTTAGCCTATAATTTTAAGCCACGTATAATAACGATTATACATCTGTTTAAAATGCATTGAGTTTGTACCATGTTTAATTTGTATATTAAATATATATTCAGGTGACAAAAACAATTTGAACACCGAGTAATATGAACTACTTGCAAGAAACCTCGTTTTAAATTTTCAATACTTAGATAGCTATAAAAATTGAACACATTTTTATACATTTTCAAGTCCAGGGCTTGAATCCGATATTGGATAAGGCAATATTTTGAATACTGGTTAAAGCCGTTAAAAACCGAAGACAAAATCGAAAAAAATCAATACTTAACGGTAGTCAAAACTTAAATTTAAATCAGAAAAAATAAAACCGGTATTCAAAACCAAAAACGAAATCAGAAAAAATAAATACTAATATCCGAAACCGAAATCACAATCGAAAAAATATTTTCGGTTTCAAGACCTATTTTTAACTACAACAAAATTTAAAAAATATCAAAATGTCGATGAAATTCATCAAATTTTGAATTTTTGATGCTTAAAAAAAAATCCTGCATACGTATCTTCAATATGTTTCAACTACTATTAAGAATATAATATATTATTATCTAAATATACAATTAAACCTTGTCCAAGTATATGGTTATACATAAATGTATACATTAATATTTTTAAATAAATAAATAATAATTATTGTCTATTGGTGATAAATAATAAGGAATAACTAAATTCATATAATGTTGTGATAAACCTTACAGAAATAATTTCTGTACGCAAAAACTCCCTCTGGGAGTATAACATATTTAGTGTTTGAAGTATGAGAAATATTTCATGAAATATTTCATTTTGAAATATTTCACTAAGTTGTGAAATATTTCACAAAAACGTGAAACATTGAAATTTTTTTTAACACAAATAAAAACACAATTTATTTATTTTTTTAACACAATGTTCAGTGTTCTAAATTCTAATGTCAGAATTCAGTAAGTATACAATATACATGTATAATATTGTATACCTACTTGTATCATTTAAACATTAAAATATTTAAAAATTTTGAATACCAATTTAAATGTATAATACCAAAGGTTAGGTATACATACAGGTACCATATAGTGATGAAGGTAATTTATGACAATTATATGTAAATAATTAATATTTAATATATAGTTTTCTACTTCGTTTTGCATTTCGATTTATTGTAACTTTTTATAATTGTTTATAGTTTCCATTCTTTTATTACAAAATTTAAATTCCTTTAACTAAAGTATTCAATTTCTTTTAAAATATTTTTTAATACACTATATTACATTTCGATTTTAATTATTAATATCATAAGTATTATGAAAAATATTTTGGGGGTTTTTGCATTTCATAAGTTTTGTGAAAAAATATTTTGATTATTATTTCATTTCGATTTTAATTATTAATAATTAAGTTTTGCGGAAAATATTTTTATTATTTTTGCATTTCATAAGTTTTGCAAAAAATATTTTTAATATTTTTGCATTTAATAAGTTTTGCAAAAAATATTTTTAATTATTATTGCATTTTAATTTTCTGATCTTTTTGCACATTGTTTTCTTTGTGATCTTTTAATGATATATTATGAGCTGCTCTAACTGCGCCAGGAACGGTATATATTATATACTACTCATATATAAATATATGCATATTTTTATCGTGTAAATTAAACACGCATTAGGAATTCATAGTAAATACACTACTAATTAGTTAGGTAAGTATGTATGTAGGTATATTGTATAGTATGCCTTATATGTATATATTAATTAATAATTATAAAAATTTATATACAAATAAACACTATGCAATACACATTTATTATAAGTTTATTAACTTAACATGTACCTAATTTAGATACGTAAATGTAAATAACTAATCAGAAGTCCAAAAAGGTATACAATTAATAGCCACAATTAATTTGACTTATGTTTGTACGGAACAGTAGAACACGACGTCTGTAAATATGTCGAAAAAATTATTACAAGTAAAATTTTAAAATAGAGGTACTTTTGGAAAATATATTATTGTATAGGTATAGAATTGGTCGAAGGTGACATTGCAGATGACGATCCCAATCAAGTAAATGACAAACCATTAGATCCTCGTGCTGGAAATGTAAGTCTGGAAATACGTTGCATCATGTTCAATCCTAATGATGTAGCAAAGGTTTTGAATAAATATGTAACTGAAGTTGATTGTACCAGAAAGTGTTTATTAGAAATAAATAAATTGATAAAAGTGGCCGTGAAGTTACTAGTTAGTGACCATAAAAGTCTTGATGAACTTAATAAAATGGGTGAAATAGCAGTAGAACGTGGAAAAATTGGAAAATCTGTGTGGAAAGTAATCAAGTTTGAAAATAGCAATACATTAAAAGAGAATTTCAATTTAAATGTGTCATCTACAGTATCAGAGGAAACAAAAATTGATGACACTAACACTGTTTGTGGTACTGATGATGAACCACCACTTCTGGTGCCAGATGGATTTAATGTTGAAGTTTCAGCGACTCCAGAAAAGACACCAACAAAAATTCAGAAAAACGTTTCTTTAACTCAAAATTTCAAACCGTTAACAGTTTATTCATCTCTAAAGGAAAGTAATTCTAATAAACGTAAAAGTAAAAGTCCAATTTCAAAAAATAATGAAGGTTCAAATAAAAAATTTATTCAAAAACAAAATTCTCCTTTCATTAAAACTGGTACTACTAATCTTTTAAACTCGAGTCTGAACCACAGTTGGTCAGTATCTGCAAACAATGGAGGGTCTGCTTCTAAGAAGGTTAAAAAGAGCATTGAGTCTGCTAAAGCATTACAAGCAGTAAATGCATCACCTGTCAATGATCTTACATCAGATAATGGAGTTGAGGAAAAAAATCAAACTACTGATGATTTAGTTATATCCAAACTAAAACGTCGTTCTAATGAAAGAATACAAATTCAAGTCTAAATGAGAGTTGGAGTGTGTGCAGTGATGAAAAACTCAAATCGAGTAAATCTCCAGTATCAAAAACTGTTAATGAACCAAATAAGAAAAGTATTCAAAAATCAAACTCTCCCTTTGTTAAGATTAGTTCTCCCAATGTTGCAACACAAGTCATAATAATAATTGGTCGGTATCTGCTGAAAGTGATGGTTCTGCATCTAAAAAATAATTTTGACTATTGAAATGTCTATGCTTATATCTAAAGTCTATCATCCTAGTTGAATCACTAAATGCAGTGAAAGCATACACATCTAAATAGTGAACAGTTTTATTTAGTGATACATATTTATGTGTATTATGTGTATACATTTTATCACAACAAAAACCCTTCGTAAACTATGTGTAAAAATGGCTAAGTATAAAAAATATAAGATCTTTAATCACTATAAAGTGTGATATCATGAATAAATGGTAATAAGTATAATATTAAGTATGTATATTGAATTTAAGTAAACCTATTTTGTTTCAATAATTTATTTACTTGGTGAGGAATTATTTCTTAAAAGAAACAAAGTGTGATGAACAAAATAATTAAATGGCGAAGGATTTTTAAAATATAACTTATTATTATTTTAAATATAATAATATAATAATTAATATTCATATACTATTCTAAATGATTCCTCGCCAAGTAAATAAATTATTGAAACAAAATGAGTTTACTTAAATTCAATATACTTAATATATTTAGCATTTATGCATGATATCACATAAAACTGGCCACTAACTAGTTAGAAAGTTACTTTTTTAAGTAACTTTCCAACTTAACTAGTTGGTTTTAATTCATATTAACTTTGTAACTTAACTAGTTGAATTCAATGGGTAAAATAGTCTAATGTAACTCGTTAGAAAAAAAAACTAACTAATTATTATTATTATTTTTTTTTTTTGTCAAAATGAATATTTTAAGTAGTCATACTGTTATATATAGTTTTTTATTTTGTTTCACCCTATATGTTCTAACAACTGATAAGTGATATACCAATTTATTTAAATTATTACTTACATAATTAGAATATTTTGATCAAATTAGATACTAGGTGTTTAATTCAATTTTTCAGTTTTAATCAATAATTTAAGTTAGATAACTTATTATTTACATTTCGACCAAAAGGTTTTGTAATCTATAAAAAAAACTAACTCCTAACTTCTACTCAAACTTAAGTTACTATTTTCACCAAACAAACTTCGTTAGAAATTTCTACAGTTTCAGAAACTAACTTATATTTTAACTTAGTGAGTTTTTCTTATTAAAGTAACTTAACTTCCACTAGTTGAAAAAAATGACTAACTTGTCCAGCTTTGCTTTATAGTGCTTAAAGATCTTATATTTATTATACTTAGCCATTTTTACAAAGAGTTTTTTTTTTGTTATATCACTAATTTTTGTCCTAAATATTGAATATTTACACTTAAATACTTTCACTACATATTATCTTCATTGAATTTAATTAATAATATAAAACAAATAAAACAATATCTTATTTAAACTATGGAAGCCTTTATAGTCAATAGAACATCTTTGGGGTGTAAGACCCAAGATCAGAAAATAAGGGGCGTAAAAGTCATTTTTTTTTTAAATTGGCTTTTAATACAAAAATATAATATGATTATGAACAATTAATCAATACAAAATACGTAAAAACTCATTATAAATCATATTAAGTCTCAAATCGAAGTGTTATACGATGTTCTAAGGCTGTAACACAGATCATATGAAAATATCTGTTTTTCTGCTCTCTCGAACAATTTGGAAATTGGCGTTTACGCCCTTTTACCTTCTAACCAACGATATAGTGAATTAATAGAAATAGATATTATGTCTGAAGTTAAAATTAAAGTGGAATATTGTCAAAACGTTGCGTGTCAAATATTGTAAGTTAATACAATTTTAGCTCTCTGAAATAGAAATTAAGTTTCTTCGTAAACGGTTTGGGTACACATTGTTTGATTTCGGTTACGATTAGTTACTGAACGTTTTCTAAATTTTGAATTAGGTCCGAAATTGATTCGTAATAGTCAGGTGTCCAACATCATGAACGTAAGATTTTAAGTTCAAATTTAATCGAAATTAGATGTTAAAAGAAGAATATTGCTTATAGTTAGATGGTTGTAGTTTTAATATATTATTCGGAGGTACTTGAAACTTTTTAAGTGTATTGTTATATCATGGACACGAAATGATATTTTAAAAGCAATTTTCCTGCAAAAATTAATTTAGCCTATAATTTTAAGCCACGTATAATAACGATTATACATCTGTTTAAAATGCATTGAGTTTGTACCATGTTTAATTTGTATATTAAATATATATTCAGGTGACAAAAACAATTTGAACACCGAGTAATATGAACTACTTGCAAGAAACCTCGTTTTAAATTTTCAATACTTAGATAGCTATAAAAATTGAACACATTTTTATACATTTTCAAGTCCAGGGCTTGAATCCGATATTGGATAAGGCAATATTTTGAATACTGGTTAAAGCCGTTAAAAACCGAAGACAAAATCGAAAAAAATCAATACTTAACGGTAGTCAAAACTTAAATTTAAATCAGAAAAAATAAAACCGGTATTCAAAACCAAAAACGAAATCAGAAAAAATAAATACTAATATCCGAAACCGAAATCACAATCGAAAAAATATTTTCGGTTTCAAGACCTATTTTTAACTACAACAAAATTTAAAAAATATCAAAATGTCGATGAAATTCATCAAATTTTGAATTTTTGATGCTTAAAAAAAAATCCTGCATACGTATCTTCAATATGTTTCAACTACTATTAAGAATATAATATATTATTATCTAAATATACAATTAAACCTTGTCCAAGTATATGGTTATACATAAATGTATACATTAATATTTTTAAATAAATAAATAATAATTATTGTCTATTGGTGATAAATAATAAGGAATAACTAAATTCATATAATGTTGTGATAAACCTTACAGAAATAATTTCTGTACGCAAAAACTCCCTCTGGGAGTATAACATATTTAGTGTTTGAAGTATGAGAAATATTTCATGAAATATTTCATTTTGAAATATTTCACTAAGTTGTGAAATATTTCACAAAAACGTGAAACATTGAAATTTTTTTTAACACAAATAAAAACACAATTTATTTATTTTTTTAACACAATGTTCAGTGTTCTAAATTCTAATGTCAGAATTCAGTAAGTATACAATATACATGTATAATATTGTATACCTACTTGTATCATTTAAACATTAAAATATTTAAAAATTTTGAATACCAATTTAAATGTATAATACCAAAGGTTAGGTATACATACAGGTACCATATAGTGATGAAGGTAATTTATGACAATTATATGTAAATATAAAGCTTATTTAAAAATAAAACAAAATATATTAAAATACTGAAATATTTCACATATTTTGAAATATTTCATGAAATATTTCACGAAATATTTCATTTTTTTAAATTTCATGAAATTTTCAAACACTAAACATATTCAAAATCCTGGAAAATTTATTAATTTTATGTACACATCATAAGCATTTGGGTAAAATTGAGTAATTTTCATTTACTCAAAAAACAAAAGAAATCTTAACATTTAAATATTTCTGAAAAACTTTCGATGGTTGAAAAAAAATAATTATAATAAATAGGTATAATTTCATCTTCCTACAAATATTAATGAAACTACAATAACATAATAATGTGACTGTGCAATGTACTTCTAAGAATTTACTGACAGTTAGTGCCATCTATCTTCGACTTCTCATAATTTATTAAACCGTGCTAAAAACAGTAATTGTATTTTATGATGTCTTTCTCTCATAGTAGTTATATGACCACTAGGTCGAGCTAGTAAATTGTCATAAGCACTTTCTCCTCCCACAAAAAAACATCGTTCGACTTGCAACCATTCTATATTTATATCTGAAGAGGACGCCGTACCCAAAAATGTTGCCTCTATCTTACACATGTACGACATATCAAATTTTCGTTCACCAGTTTCAATAGTGTGCTGTTAGTTTTGATATTAGAGTATAATTGACCTATTATCAAACTTTAAGGTAAGGACATTATCTGAGTTCTCTCGTGTCATATTATTTTTCAATACTATATTAATACCCATTAATATTAAATAATATGTTTTCAACATTTTTATCAAATACTTTGAACTTATTTAAACTTTTTTAGAGAATTTGATTTTATATCGAACATGGAAGATTATTATTTCATCATGATATTTATTATTTGATATTTACTAATCATTAGACAATTATAACTAAAATAAGTTTATAGGTGTAAAACATCTTAAAAAATAACATAATAATAAAAATAAAATTTTAAAGATTTTAAATGATATGTATAAGTGTAAAACATATGAAAAAAATAGTGTAATATTAAAAATTCAATTATTCGTCGAAGTTATGGCAGATATAGATTAGTGTAAAACATACTATAATAAAAAAAACAAAAAAATAGTCAATGTAAATAATATATGTAAAAACACAGAAAACAGATTTTAAATGATATATATATATAAGTGTAAGACATCTTAAAAAAAATACTATCATATTAAAAATCCAATTATTCGTCAAAGTTATGGTACATAGATTTTATAAATTCGTATCATGTGAGCCGACCAGATTTGTATTTCGTAATTTTTGATTGGTTAATTTCTTGTCGCTTGTGTTCTTTCGAAATTTTCAAAAAATGTACACTATTTATCAAAAATTATGAAATACGAATCTGGTCGGCTCACACGATACGAATTTATAAAATCTATGTGCCATAACTTCGACGAATAATTGAATTTTTAATATTATAATATTTTTTTTCATATGTTTTACACGTATATGTGCATATCATTTAAAATCTTTAAAATATTATTTTTATTATTATGCTATTTTTTAAGATGTTTTACACCTATAAACTTATGTTTATTAAATATTATGTAGGTATACGTATATTAATTTAGACACATTTTCAATAAAAAAAAAAAATACATTGTTAACCAAAATGTTTTTTCGTTTACTATAAATAATATTTCTTTGGGCGAAAACCAAATAACTCTTTTTTGTGTTTGGGTAAAAAAGGTAATTTGGGCAAAAACCAAAAGGTCGATTTTGGGCGAAAACCGATTCGCCCCATTCAATACCGCAAACATTGCTATACATATTTTAATAACGTATACATTTATCTAAAATAACATTATTGTTTAGTACCGCACACTAGTTAATCATATTTAATCAAGATCAAAAAAAATCATAAAAATAAAACCTTGTGATGAAAGGAGCAGAAAGTTACCATAGTCAACTTAGGCATGAATTTTATGTTAAATTAGGAAAAAAAAATCGAAAAATGTGCTGAGTAGCTAAAGTGAATTTATGCCGATTCCTTATAAGTAGGGCTGGGATTCGATGAAAAATATCAAAAAATGACCATAAACAATTTAAAAAAAGGTAGTCGGCTTTGATCCTATTTCAATTTAATTGTGTATTGAATTATTTTTAATTAGTAAAAAATCATTTCTTTAACTATAAAATATGTTTAATTTTTAACTGTCAATCAAATGTGTGCGGTTTTGATCTATCGACCTTTCAAATTTCCCTTTTCAACAATAGAATAAACGTGTGAGGTATTGAACGGTGTAAAATATGCGGTTTTGACGACCACCGAAAGTTTAGTGTAATAATTTTTTTTATATAAAAAGTACCTTCCCAAGATAGTATTTTTTGAAAATTGTCTAAGGTCATATTTAAAAAAGGTGCTCTGCTATACAGTAGGTTACAAGTGGGTTACTGTATAATGGGTGGTATTAAATTTGAATTCAACGATATAATATCATTGACCATTGTATAAGAAAAACGATTCTGAGCGGAGACGGTATGTCAGTCTAGGTATAAGACATTTATATACTTTATCTATGGTAGGTATTAAAAAAAAAAATTGTCCTATATTAAATTCCAAATTAATCATATCACAATATCCATTAGATACTTAGACATTTTTTTTTGATAAAGGTAGATAATCTTATAAGGATTCTTGTATTACATTTTAAAATCTTAGATTTAAAAAGAAAAATTTTTACGAATTCTTAACTCAAAATAATTTGTTAATTTTCGTGATTTTTCCATATTTTGTAAATTTTTGAACTTTAAATGCCTACAAAAAAAACTGTGACCAAGGATTTTTAATATTTTTCATCTGCCTTTGAAACAATATACTAGGATCCTTCTATTAAATTTTCAAGCTTTTTTAACTATTAGGAAATTCAAAATTTGACCTCCCGAATGCACCAACTAGATTCACTTTCCCATCGAACAAGATACTGTTGAAGAAAATCGAAGTGGTTTTACTGCCCTAAACCATGATGACAGACACAAAAATAAAAAAATTCAAAAATTCAAAAAAAACACACATCATTGTAAAATTCATCGTTTCACTCAGAATCTAAAACAAATTTTATGAAATAAATAATTTTATAACAACTAATTGCACATTTATTAATATTATTAATTATTAGGAACAACCACTAACTATAATAGTAGATTTAGATAGAGCACCTGCCACAATACCTAGTTAATGTTTCATAGTTGTTATGAATAGAGACGGTAATGAAATCAATTGAAATGCCGCAAAAACCGAAGAAAGTTCCCTAAAAATGCTGAGTAAAATAATGCACATATTATTAGGTGTATAAGATGCATCATATTTTTTAACACTTTGAAAATCTAAAAATTTTAAATACGTAGTAGTAATAAAGTATACACTATAGAAGTACCTAATTGGTGAAGTAAATTTAATAACTGTAATTGGGCTATTATGAGAAACCAACATTTATTTTAATTTCAAATGGTTTATAAGTCATAACGTTTTACAAAATATTCAACATTTCAACGTGTTGTTCATATTTAATATCGAGAGAAAAAATACCTGTTTTTAATGTCTGACGACTTAATTACCCACACAATAGTATTATAATATCAGATTATATACATACGTCATTATGAACATTGTGTGCACATAGGAATTATGCAGTATCGCTGCTTATTTTAGGTAAGTTTTTATTTAATTATAATATTCTAAAGGCATACAATAATTAATATAAATTATATAATATTTTGTGTTCACCACTACCTACACAGTTCTTAATTTCATTTACCGTTGAGACATTTGTCATCGATACCCTTTATTCGTTAATCGCAGTAATGTATACGAAATGCCTGGGCATCAATAACATTTAACTGGCACTTTATCTGACTATTTTTTTTTCTCACGATTCCCAATCGATTACTATCTGCATTTGTTAACATTGTAAACGCGTTGTGCGAACCTCTCATGTAGGTCCCCGGATATATACCTATTGGATTCTTTTCCACACAATATTACACAGGTTCACGCTCGGGCATTTATAATTAATAAAAAACAAAACGTTGCACCACTACGATAGGAGTATCAACATAATGCCAGCTAATTTGTTAATTAATTAATTACCGCCGTGTTGTTGGCGACTAGTCTTGGATAGATATTTATTTTTGTGCGCCGTTCCGTGGATCGTGATGTTGTATTTTCCCTTTGTTTTTTACTATTATTATTATTTTATTATTTTTTTTTTTATTGATATTAAAGGCTTCAACAGCTAGGTCATTGGCCTGTGGTTGTGGTTACATTATCCTTAATTAGTGAATATACAAATAAATAACTAAATTCTAAATTAATTTTACGTTACAATTGTGGTATATATGGATTTTACAGTGATATTGTATATTTACATTATATTTTTAGCAGTGTAGTTCTATCTTTACATTAAATTTTTGTGTCAATGCCGATGGATTTGAAGAAGGTATGTATCAAGTTCGTGTTGTGTTCTCCTAGAGCTTCCTCCATCGTTGATGGATGGTTGGGGATGTCTCTAGCGTTGACAAATAGCGGGCAGTCTAAGACTACATGTTTGATTGAGAGCGGTTCGTTACATTGGCTACAGAGAGGTTGTTCATCATGTTTTATGATGTGAATGTGGGTGAGATTGGTATGGCCGATTCTTGTTCTGATATTGATGGTTTCTGATCGTCTGGAGGCATTGGGCTGAGTGTACCATTTAGTGATTTTCTTTTTAATCGATTTAAGTTTATTGATGATTGGTATTTCATCCCAGGATGTTTGCCACATATTGGAAGTATGTATATTTATACATCTTTTGACGTCTTGGTATGGGAGGGTGGTAATGGTTGAGGATGAGGACGAGGTGATTGCCTCGTTTGCTAGTATATCTACTTTTTCATTTCCAGGAATGCCCGTATGTGAGGGAACCCACATGAATTCGATTGCTTTATGGGTCGATGTGATGATATTATGTATTTGACACATTATCTCATTAGAGCAGTGTTTCCCAACCAGTGGTCCGCGGACCACCGGTGGTCCGTGGGCCAGTCATAGGTGGTCCGCGGTACCTTTCTTAGTTTTCTATTAAAAATTATTTTTTTTTTTAAACAGCGAAAAATATTTTATTTTACTTTAATATACAGTTATCTTATCGTATACAAAAATCACACTAAGTAAATTATTAGTAAAGTTTAATAATTATATATAATAGTACAGTAAGATAATAAAAATTTTCCAATAAATTTTTGTGTATTCTTGTTAATGAGCAAAAAAAAAAAAAAAAAGGTCTTCCTAGTTTGAGGTGGTCCGCAACCTATAAAATATTGTCAAAGTGGTCCGTGGTGGTAAAAAGGTTGGGAAACACTGCATTAGAGGGGTTCGGTGCTTCGATTGCTAGAAGGGCGCTTAGGGAGTCGCTGATTATTAAGATTTTATTTGATAATGTTGACTTTCCGAACATTATGGCTTCTTTGATAGCTTGGGTTTCCGCTGTGAATATGCTGGCTTCAGGGAGGAGCTTAAATCGTTTTGAGGAGTGGCTTGTAGAGTAAGCGAATCCTACTCCGACAGAGGTTTTGGAGGCATCGGTATAGATATGATTAAAATCTTGAAATTCGGTGTGTAAAATGTCATTAAAGTTTGCTATAATAGTTGTGTGAGAGGTGCTATCCTTTTTGAAATGGAGGAGTTGCTTATTGATGATCCTTGCGGTAGTCCGTTCTCAATGTCTAGATGTTCGGAAAGTGCATTGCCTAGTTTTACCTGGATTTTTCGATCTAGAAGGAAATTGTGAATAAAGGCTAGCATATTTCCTGTGATATTCCATTTTTGGATGGAGGATAGTACTTTTTTTTTTCCATACCGTGTCATAGGCCTTTTCTATATTGAAAACAATTAGGATAAGGTGTTGTTTTTTAATTATTGATTCAGTTATATCTGTGTGGAGTGTAGCTAAGACATCGTGGGTTAAATGATTTTTGCGGAAGCCGCATTGTTGTTTTGTGAATTTTTTGTTCGTTTCGAGAAACCACACTAAGCGTATGTTTATCATTTTTTCAAGTAATTTGCTTAGGGTGCTGATAAGCGAAATTGGACGGTAGGTAAGGATATTAAATTTATCTTTGTCTGGTTTTAGTATAGGGATTACGAGTGCCTGTCTCCATTGATTGGGAAAAATTCCATTGTTCCAGATTAAGTTGTAAATTGCGAGGAGAGTGTTGGTAGCATTATCCGATAAGTTTTTCAAGAAGATGAAAGGGATATCGTCGGGTCCAGGACTTTTGCTGTTACAGTTGTGAAGTGCGAGGTAGAGTTCTTTTATATTGAATGGGTGATTATATTCCGCGTTGTCAGGTTGAGGATAGGGGTTAATTATGATATTATTTTCAGTTTCATTTTTGAAAATTAAGAAGTTCTCCTCATAATAAATTTGCATTGCTATTGTTTGATTGGAATGTCTCAGCAAAGGCATGGGCAATTTCGGAGGTTGAATGTAGTTCAGTTTGGTTGTGGTGCATATGGTTAGGAAGAGGTTGGTGTTTACATCCTTTGAGTGCACGAATTTTGTTCCAGACTGCTGATGGGTGGGTTCTGATATTGATTGTAAATGTATATTTCTGCCAGCATTCTAGTTTACTTTTTTTTGTGATGTATCTGGATTCAGCTTTGTATTTTTGAGTAGTATATGATCTGTTTGTAAGTGGGTTTTTTTGAAGCGGTTGAGAGCTTTTTATATTTTGTGATTGCGTTTTTACAATCTTCGTTCCACCATGGTACTGTTCTTTTGTTAACAGGGTGACTAGATTTTCTAATTTCTATATTAGCTGCCTTTATTATTAGCCTTGATAATTTGTTGATCAGTTCATCAACGTGGGTTTGGTTTATGGGTAGTATATGTTCAATGGGAACTTCTAATTGGTTTTCTGTGATGTACTGGTCAACAAGGCAGGAGAATAGTTCCCAATTTGGTGATTTGAGTTTCCATTTATTTATAAGATCTGTTTTAGAAGATTGGTGAAAAAGTTGTAACTGTATTGGACAGTGGTCGCTTCCATTATAGATTGGGAGGGTCTTCCAATCGATACTTGGGGCAATGTTTGAGCTTGTTATAGATAGGTCGATTGCTGATAGTTTTTCGTTAGCTGCGTTGTGTCTGGTAGGGCTTCGAGATGTGTTTGGAGATTGACTTGGCTGTTTTCAATGTTATTTTTAACGAGTATGGCAACGCCGCCACTTGCTCTGATAGGGTTTACGCGGTTCCTGCAATAGCTGGTATATTCTTTAACATGTGCAGTTTGTCCCATTTTGAGATTGGTTTCTTGGAGACATAGTACGCTGGGTTGTAAGTTGGAAAGGATTCGTTGTAAATCGGTGCTTCGTTTTTAGAAGCCATCTAGATTCCATTGTATGATATTGGTCATTATGATAAGGAAGTGGGGATAGATTTTGAGTAGTGTTTTATTGGTTTGATTGATTCAGGTTGGAAGTCTGCGGAGTTGACTTTTCGGGGGAGGTATAGATTGGAATAGAATGTGAGTTAGTTTAGATATTTTGTT
This sequence comes from Macrosiphum euphorbiae, assembly GCA_949089665.1. Lineage (NCBI taxonomy): Eukaryota > Metazoa > Arthropoda > Insecta > Hemiptera > Aphididae > Macrosiphum > Macrosiphum euphorbiae. The sequence goes on along the minus strand of CARXXK010000001.1, from coordinate 168,070,840 downwards.
TTTAATTTTTTTTCCACCATTAGTGGTAATACTTTTTCGGCCATATCAAGGACTTCAGTGGCATTGGATCCAACACTAATGCATAGTTCGTGTATATTTAAATTTTTGTTCGTGAAGTTTTCTAGAATATATTTGAAAGTGATTAGATTAAGGGAGGAGTCTTTATTCTGCAGGATAGCCGTTGCTGGCTCGAGGAGGTTATCTAATATTTCAGATGTTCTTGTTGAGGAGTTTGATCTTGATCTGACTTTAATTTTTTTTGTGGTTTGTTTTTTAGGATTAGTGTTTTTGACATCAAGTGTATCCTTATCAAACTAAATTTTGTCGTTGGTCAGAGTGGGGGAGGGTGGCGCTGACGGGCATGTGGATACAGGAGCTGGTCTTTTAAAAGTAGCTTGGTGTGACTGTGTGTCCGATACATCATCATAGTTATCATAATGGGTGATTTGTGCATTATTTTTATTGGATATTTCGCTAGTGATTTCTAGAGGTAGTTCAGAAGACGCGTTTATTCTATTGGTTTTTTCGACGATATGGTGGGATGAGATATTAGTGGAAGTTTGTTCGTTTGAGGTGTCCATATCTTGCATGAGGATGATACGTGGCCGGGTTTTTTGCATAAAAAACAAGTTACGATGTCATCGGTAATGAATATACGGTATGAGGTGTTGTCGAGGGAAATAACGATCGATCCTGGTAGTTTTGGGAAATCTTCAGGACTGATGTAGAGTTGTCTGCAGAAGCTTGTGATATGTGCGAATTGGTCAAGCGAGAAACCAGCTTTTAGAGCCGTGATTGGCTATGTTATTTTAATACCATATGTCTCTATTGCATTGCATTGCTTGTGTGACGGCGATGTGCCTATACACTCGTTCCAGGCGTTTGCCTATGAAGAGTTGAGTGAGATATGGTGTATGATTTTTCTAATTTGAGTTAGTCCATGAGAAGGGGCGTTGTTTTATAGATTTAGAGGTTGGGTCAGAAACCAAGACGGATAGACCAAGGCTGCGGATGTGGTTGAAAGTGGAATTTGAGTTGCGGTAAAAAAGGTTCTTGCTGTTGGTTATTATCGATTGCTTGACGGTGGAGGTACGAGTTGAAGAAATAATTATTTTATTTGTCACAAACCATGGGGAGGAGGTTATAGTACGGAGGCCGATGTTTTGGACGGCTTCGAGTTTGCGCCAATTTGCTTTGGATATTAGTGGTCCCCACGCCGGACCGGCGTATGATAGGATGGGTTTGATATACAGTTGTAGTATGTTGAGTTTGGTTTGGATGGGAATGGGGCTGGAACGGTTCAGAATCGGGTACAGCATGCCGCGGACGGCGGTGGCTTTCTTGATAGATGACTTGATATGTGCTGAGAATGTAAGATTTCGATCAAGGGTTACGCCGAGGTAGTTTGATGTAGGAGACCAGGGGATTCGGTGACCGTTAAGGTTCAGGTGGTGTGAAGCAAAATTGTTGGGACCATTGAACATTACTGCAACCGTTTTTTGAGCGTTTATGTTGAGACGCCATTTTTCGCACCAGTCTAGTGTTATGTTTAATTGTTTTTGCAGCTGTATGGCTGCTCTTTTTGGGTTTTTGTTCGAGGTGGTGAACATAGTGTCGTCGGCGAATAGATAAAGCCGGGCGTTTTGGTTGAGGGGGACATCGTTAGTGTAGGCCAAATAGAGTGTCGGCGAGAGACAAGAGCCCTGCGGTACACCAGAAAGGACCGGTCTGCTGCTAGAAATAGTGTTATTTAGTCTTACTGAGAAGGTGCGGTCGGTAAGGAATGAGTTTATTATATTTAGCAGTGAGGTAGGGGTGCCTAAGGTGTGGAGCTTGAACAATAGGCCTGGGTGCCAGACTCGGTCGAAAGCTTTTTCGACGTCCAGAAAGACGGCGGCTGTGCGTAATTTGCTGTTTGAGTTAACTGTCAATTGGTCAATTAGGCTGACAAGCTGATGGGTTGTGGAATGCTGCTGGCGAAAAGCGAATTGTTCGTTTCTTATTTTGGGACCAATCGCAGCGTTAAGTTTCGCCAAAACAACACGTTCGAAGATTTTTGAGAGGGAGGATAGTAGCGCAATGGGGCGGTAGTTGACTGGATGACGGTGATCCTTTCCTGATTTGGGGATAGTGATGACGATGGCATGTTTCCAGGAGGTTGGGAAGTGGCCAATTCTTAGGCATCCGTTAAAGATGTGGGTGAGGAGTAAAACTGATTTCTTGGGTAGGAGCTTGATGGCTGTGTTAGTGACGGAGTCAGCGCCAGGAGCTTTGCGTTTGGGGATTCGGTTGATTGTTTGTTGAACGATGCCAGGTGATGTGTAACAAACAGTTTGTGGGGATGGACGAAGTGAGTGGATGAAGTTGGTGACTTCTGGTATGACAGGGCCAGAGGTTGACTTAAATTGTTGTTCGTACGTGTCAGCAAATAATTCAACCTTTACTTCATCCCTATACATGAGGCCATTTGGACCAATCAGCGGATGGGCCGCAGGGGTTTTGTTTAGGAGTTTCTTATTTAACTTGTAAATTGAACCGTCTTGGGCGTCCAAAGTAGTGAGGAAATGATCCCATTCGTCGGCACGGTGTGTCTGGAGGATAAGACGTATAAATTTGATCTTGCTGTTTAGACGACGTTTGACCAATGGATCACGAAAACGTTGCCATTCGCGGCGTAGACGGTTTTTTGTTTGGATTTCCTCGATGATTTCTGGAGGTAGAGCGTTTTTGAATGTCCGATTGTTTTTTATGTACGTGCTGTCGTTGACAGCGGTAACAATGCTCGAGCTAAAATTATCGAGAGCCACGTCGATGTCACGGGGCGTTCTGATTGGCGGGTTTGTCGACGGTGAAAGGGAACCAACTTTGGCCATGTATTTAGTCCAGTTAACGCATCTAGGATTTTGAGGTGGTGAGGAGGTGATTGGAGAGTCAGACAGTGTAAGTAGCACTGGATTGTGGTCGGAGGAAAGTTCGTTGAGGTTAATTACATCGCAGGACAGTTGTGGGAGACGGATTAGTGCTATATCTAATACGTCAGGTCTGTGACCTGCGACGGCCGGGAAGAACGTTGGTGTAACCGGGGCTGTAACGATGTAGTCGTCATTAAGAGCATGGTTATATAATATAGTACCGGCGGAGTTTGAGCAACGACTATGCCAGAGTGGGTGTTTTGCATTAAGATCGCCCGCAACTACAAACCAATGGTTGCCATTGGTCAGCGCGTCAATATCATCGGTTTTCATTGGTTGATTCGGGCTCTTGTACACGGAGGAGATTTGTATTTGGTAATTGCCCATGGATATTTCGACGGTGGTAGACGAAATTGACGTCGGTATAATTATGCGCCTGTGCACTATTCTGCGATGGACGAGTGCGGCGGTGCCACCACAGGCGTGACCGCGTAGGCCTGAGGTGTTGTCTGAACGATAGACGTGGTAGTTTCGGAGTTTTAGGTGGTTGACAGGTTTTAATTTTGTTTCATTTAGTAATACAATATCAGCGTTGATTTTTAGCATGAGTGCGTGTAATTCATTAATTTTTGATTTAATACCGTTTGAATTCCAGTAGAGAATTCTAAGGTCATTCATAACTGTTTTTTAAGAGGGATAGGAATGAGTTTATTGTTACAGAAATGATTGTTTTTGGGTCCTCGGACGATGAGATAGCTGATAAGAGCTCAGTTAGAAGATTGATGACTTTGTCGGTTTTGATTGAGGGTTTGTTTTTTGTAGCATTGGCGTAATCGTGATGATGAGTGGGGAGAATTCCGGGTGGTGGTTGAGTGGCATTGTTTTGAGGTAGGGTTGGAAGATAGGTAGATTTGCTTGATGACGGATTTTTTGGCGTGGGTGGTTTTGTTGTGAAGTTCTTAGCTATTTCAGAGAAAGATGGACAACCGCGGAAGTTTGCTGTATGAGCACCATTGCAGTTTGCGCAAGTCGCGGCCTGGTCTCGGGGTTTGGTACATTCGCTGGTGCTGTGTGGGCCTGCGCACTTAACACAACGAGGAGAGTTTCCGCAGTTTTTCGACCCGTGGCCGAATTTCTGGCAAGAGTGGCATTGAGAAGGGCCGGATTTTTTGTAAGACTCAACAGAGATCTTTAGGTAAAATAATTCGGACATTTCATAAATGTTTTTGGCTTGGGTGCCAGATAAAATAACGAGGCAGATGGGCATGGGTTTGTCAATCGGCCCGAAGCGTTTTATTAACTGAACATTGAAATTACGGGCTGTCAGTTCGTTTTCGAGTTCTTCAGTAGATATATCCGTAGGAATACCTTTAATTACTACTTTTAGCTGGCGATCAGCGGCGAGGGAGAAAGTGTGAAAGTCAATTTTGTTGGCAAGAAGAGCTTTTTGGATTTGGCGGAATTGAGTAGTGCATGAGGTTTTAACATAGATTTTACCGTCGGAAGATGATTTGGCAGTAATGTCGATAGGGGATATATCTTGGTTTTGAAAGATGAGCGGTGCTGCTTGACGCCACAAGGACGCAGTAATAATGATAGGTGGTGGCAACGGGGATTTTGGTGTACTTGGGACGGAGGGGTCCAGTGTGTGGTTTATATTATTAATAGTATTTGGCTTACCAGATGCGAGTGTGGAAACTTCGGCGGTATTAGCCGCGTCCGAGTCCGAGTTCTCTGATGAGACGTAAGAATCGCCTGACAACGATTCAGAGTCTGATGATGGAACGGGCGACGGTGGCTCAGCACGCTGTCGCTGAGTGGCGGCAACTTGTAGAGGTGGCGGTGAGAACGTGTTGCTACGGAGCTTCTTTGGGTCACTTAATGGAGGAGTGCGATTCCTTTTGGAACCGCCTCTGCGGCCGCCCATGGTTATTCGTATCGGATGCGTCGGGAATGTTGTATCTGACGTCTGCACGGAATAAACACTGGATGATGATTGCATATGTCTCTATCGCCTCGATGATAGATTTATTCGGAATAGCGAGATATAGCGTTTGGCCGGGTTAATTAACTTGCGTATTGGTACCTTGATGTTATCAATGAATATGGCCGAGTGCTTGTTAATGATGTCATTAGTAATCTGTTGGTTTTTGAAGAAAACGCAGAACCTGTTATTAGATATACGTGAAGCGGAGATAATGTTGGTTGCGTCAGTAATTTTACTGATTGCCCGATGTTGTAGGCATAATGGTGGTTATTGCGAATGAATGCAATTATATATCGTAATTGATTCTAATTAGGTAGATAGCTAATCGCGCTTAATAAAATCATATTACCAGTTTATCGGAGAGCAAAGTAGGAACACTTCTAACGGTAGATAAAAATGCGGTTGCGATAAGGCTACACACGTGTTGCTCGGTCGGGAGTCAAACACGAACTGACTATTATTATTGTTACTATTTAATATATTTCTTATTCTTATATTATTATTATTTTTTTTTTCACGCTACACATACACACCTTGTATTTTCGAGGTGACAATAATTGAATCCAAACGACCACACGCATTGTTCTGCATTCTATTAACGATCAGAAACAGTAGCGCGTACGGAATCGCAACCCTCCCGAGTCATTTGGAAATGCAAATTTCGAAATACCACAACGGTCGATTGAAATCAGTAGGAAGGCGTGCTTAAGCAAAATAATATGATAATGTATAGTGGTAATTAGAATGTAGTATGACGTATTATAATATTACGTTTATCTGTTTTTTTTAAGTCTATATTATATTATAATTTTAGAAATTTAATGTGTATAGGCACTTTTATTCATCTAACTGTTTATGACTATTATATTATTTTGGTAGATACTCTAACTACTCTAAAACTCATGTTATTTAACGAAAATGTATTATATTAAAAATATATTTAAAAAATTCAAATTTGGTCATGGTAGGTAGACAGATAGCCATAGAATTAGCTTATAGCATTTATATTTATTGTAAATATCTAAAATCTAAATTAATACTATTTATGTGCAACAAAAAGTGGATTTTCGGGAGAAATGTTAAAAAGAAAATTGTTAAGTTTGAATTTTGACAAAAGGCTTAAAATCACGAAAATGTGTGAATTTTTTTGAGTTAGAAATATTCATAAAAATCGTTCTTTTTAAATCTAACATTTGAAAATTTCATTCAAGATTCCTTATAAGTTTTCCTATCTTTATCGAAAAAAAATGTCTACGGAAAAGTCGAATCAAATTTTAATCAGCCTTTGAAGTTCAAATTACCAGAATTACGGTTTATGGATCACAGAGCAGTGTGAAGTCACCTTTACGACACTATTCTGCTCACATTGAACTCTGCTATAAAAAAAAGAGATTCACTGTACTGGCTTTCTTATCACAAGTCGATGGTCAACCATACTATCTTAAATCGTACCTTATACAATATTATATATTATAAAATACCTAGTTCTGCAAAAATGTATTAGAAGAAGTTTTCACTTCTGTCTACCATAGTACCGTCCCAAGACAGTAATTCTCAATTTTTTTTTGTTATTTCCGGCACTTCGGAAAACAATTGAGGATTTTAAATTTTGTCCTCCCGAATGCACCAACTAGATTCACTTTTTCATCGAATAAGATACTGTTGAAGGAAATTAAAGCAGTTTAACTGCCCCAAAAGGTAATGTCAGATATATAAAAAAAAATTACAAATCACTGTATAAAACACATAATTTTAAAATATATATTTATCATTCCGCTCAGAATTTAATAATTAATAGGTAGTGATAATAATAGCAATAATAATGATACAATATAAAGGGAAAGAAGAAAATTATGTTACAATGTAGCTATATATATATATGCATATGAAATAATTAATATAAAATAAAGATAAAATGTAATGTAGGTATATGTGATAATTATTATAAGTTACATAGTATAAGACTAGAATATAAAATATGGTAAATAATAGGGGCCAAAATTAAAGAATTTTCATTCCACCCATCATATAAGTGCATTTTTTTTTTATTAATCATTATGTACGAAAAATCATTAAATTTAAATTATTATTGCGCTATTATTCTGTAGCTGAAATGCTCCAATACATCTATGTTGGGACTTGGGAGTTAACAAAAACCTTATAATATAATGAAATATTAAGAGTCATGTTAATAATATATTGTATTATTTAGATAATTTAATATTATCATAAAATAATGAGACAAAATATTGAAACGTTACTCTATTTTAGTGTCCTTTCACTTCTTTCTTGGGAAACATTTTTTGAAAACTCCAATTTTTTCCTCACAGAAATCAGTTAATGGCTTATTGTAAACTTTACCTGCAAAATAAATTAGTATTACATTTGTTGATTTTGTGCATTAGATTGCCTTACCACAAACTCGTAAATATCGATTGTATAAATAAATTAACAGCAAATTGTACTGCAGACCATTCATTTTATTCAACACAAAGCGATTTAAATAATTTTTACAATGAAAATAGTTATTGAACTTTTCTTTTATCATAAACTAAAAAACTAATTTTTAAATTTCCCAATTTTGATAAATCTTACCAATTATTATTTAGAGTCTGTGTTATAATTGAATGTAAGGTCATAAGAAGTAACTTATTGTCTGAACCTGACTAAACTGTTAAATCATTATTAACTGTTAAATTATTATAAATTGTATTACTCTGTAAGGATGAAATGTTTAAATAATATTAGTTGTAGTTAATTGGGATTTTGTTGTAAAATGTAAAATTGTAACTGTTAAGGACAACAGTTCTAAGCCGGAAAGTCGAGTGTACACCCCTAGATTGCGTGGCATCTGGCTGTCGGTGTATGGAGGAGTTAAAATAGAGTACTTCGTTATCGCAGAGAGAGTGAAGCGAGTGGTCAGTGGTGGCCTGCGCTGTTTCGCGAGGTCGACCTAGTGCTTCTTGAATTATAAAGTGCTTAATAAAGTTGTTTCAATTGTTTAAATCAAAGTTGTTAGTTTTTATTTTAGTTGTTGCTTCTTATCTAAGTGGGAAAGTTAACAATTGATTTTTAGATTAAGTATAAGTTCACTCCTTTTTCATACCCAGCCATATATACTACATAATTTATATAATTTTCCATCAATATAACATAGAACTATTGATTGTTAATACTAGTATTTGTAATCAATGATAAAACTCATATAATTGTCTCCAATTATTATGATTAAATAGGTGAGGGTATTTTTGATGACACCACAGATATCTGATTGCTGATATAAGAAAGCATATGATAGGTGACGATAATATTCCACTTATTTTATATAGGTACACATAAACAGTGGCGGATCCAGGGCTTAATTTTGGGGAGGGCATGGAGGGGTCAAAAGTACAAAAGTACGTTTTCTACAAAATTGGCTAAACACAGTGTAAAACAAAGGGAAATTACGGTGATGGGGGATGGGGATAAATTCCCCCTTTGCCTTCCCCCTGGATACACCACTGCATATATAGGTATACTTTATAGGAACAGATTTTCATAAAAAATATCTTAAGAGGGCGTTGCACCCGCATATTATATCTCTCGGTCTTACAAATTTATAACATAGCAAAAACTGTTTTAAGCTGAAAAAAAACTAAGAACACTATAGTTATAACTATGAAACGACATTTTCACCACATGAAAAGGATAAATTTGGCTGTGCAATATCGTTCTTATTGGTTTGGCAGTTTTCCGAAATTTCTTCACTCATCTGTGTTCTCAGCTAACCTCTTCAGCTCATTATGGTTTACTAGACCAGCATCGGAAATCATCCTTTTGATGTATGACGTTCTTGGTCGTCCTCGATCTCTTTTGCCATTCATCTTCCCTTCTATTATAATTTGCAGAAGCTCTTCTTCGTGTCTTAAGAAATGAACAATCATATTCCATCCTCTTTCTTTTATGGTGCTAAGTATCTTCCTGGTTTCTTTTATTCCGTTTATAACATTTTCGTTAGTACTTATTTCTGTCCAGCTTACTGTCAACATTTTTCTCCAGCACCACATCTCGAAACTTTCGAGGAACTTTTGTTCTACTTTGTTCAGTACCCATGATTCGCATACGTACAGTGCGATACTCCACAAATATACTTTTATTAGCCGTTTTCTCTTACTCATGTATCTTTTGTTCATGAATGCTGTTTTGGTTGAGCGATCCTTGATTTTATTTCTATAGTACATTTTCCTTCTTAGCTAATTGTACCACCTAGATATCTAAAGCTTTCCACTTGGTCGAGAGTGTGGTTATAATTTTTAATTCTTAATCTATTATTACGATTCTTTTTTTGACACATCATTACTTTGGTTTTATTCCAGTTGATTTTAAGGTGATAATTTTGGAAGAATCTTGCTTTTTCGTTTAACCTTCGAGCGGGCGCGCATTTTGCAATTACACACGCGGGCGCGCAACGGTATTAACACCGCACAATTTAGAGCCTCATTTGAATTTAGAATAGGTTCGCTGCATGAAACTTATAACGAATGGGCGCGATTATTTTCAAATGTGCGGTGTAAAAACCGTCCGCGCGCCCGCTTGAAGGTTAACGCTCGTTTGAGATTGTTTTCGCTGCTTGCAACAAGAGTCATGTCATCGGCGAATCTTAGAAATGATATCAATTCTCCTTTTACTATCACTCCGATTTTGTTTCCGGTGATTGTTTCTTTAATTTCATTGATATATTGTTCTCCATAAATATTGAATAATTTTGGTGACAGTGGACACCCTTGTTTTACCCCCTTTCTTATTTTGGCTGTTGCAGACTTGTCTGACACTTTTATTTTAGCTGATTGCTCTTTGTATATGTTGTATATTAACCATCTGTCTCTTCAATCAATGGCTATTTCTTCTAATATCTTAAAAAGTTCCTTCCAAAGAGCTGTGTAAAATGCCTTCTCCAAGTGGATAAATGTATCGTTATTAAATTCGATCTGTTTTTCAATTAATGTTATTAAACTTAAGATCGCTTCTATAGTTCCCTTATTGTTTCTCCTTAATCCCAATTGATCATTACTTAACTACCTTTCAATTTTATGTGTTACCCGGTTACCTATTATTTTTACGAGGATTTTAGCCGAGTGTATCATCAGACTCAGGGTTCTATATTCATTGCGTTTTTCAGCCGTTGCTTTCTTGGGGAGAGTAATTTTTTTTTTTTTTTTTTTTTAAATCTTCTGGAAGTTCTTCAGTTATATAGATGTCATTAACCAATTTAAACAATTTGTTTTGAATTTTTGTACCTGCATTTTGAATCAGTTCTGTTGAAACATAACCGATATCAACAAAATAAAAACGATATTGTACAGCCAAAGTTCTCCTTTATAATAGGTGGTGAAAATGTCGTTTCTTAGTTATGATTGTAAGTTTTATTGTATTCGTGGACTTTAGTCTAAATAATTGATACACATATTGACATATTTGTATAATAATATCATATTTTCACTGAAAATAATAAAATATATACAAATTTCATATTCATATTAAAAATCAGCAGATTTTCAAATAAAAACCATATTAGATGTATTCATATAAACATAATATACTCATATAAATATGCATTTCTTCAAATATAAACTATTTATAAGGATTAGGGATTAGTGATCAAGGGGGAGATGTGTAAAATAATATGCTATTTATAATAATATGACAACGTAGTACAGAGTTACGCGACAGAACGGTGGACAAAAGTATTAGGGATTAGACAGTAGTGAGTAGGGAGTAGAGAGTATGGAGTACTGAGTAGTTAGTATAGTGAGTATGGAGTATGGAGTAGCGAGTAGTGAGTAGGAAGTAGGTTTTACACCATTTCCTTATATCCTACTGTTATATTATAAGTTATAGCATAGAACAATTAATACATTTTAATTATTAATACACACTAATTATGCATACCATCGTGACGTATTTCATCCAAAAATTTTGAGTATGCTTTTCCTATTTCTGTAAGAATAAACTACATTGTAATTTGTAACAGTTTAAAATTGTTTTTGGTTTAGTTATCGATTATCTACATTCTATATCATAATATATTCTTATGTATATAAGTCAATAATTCTTTAGTTTAAATAATAAATATTCACTAGATTCAATACATTTTTTTTATTATTTAATTATAAAATGTATCATTATTTTTATTCATTAAGTGAAACATTTTAATTATATTTCACATGTATTCGAAACCTACTGGGCTTATCTTACTTATGTCACTGTATACGTATAATTTATTATTGTAATCAAGTATAAGTTAATTTGAATTAAAAAAATATAAAAGTGGGAAAGTGGGTACCGTTCTGCTGCACAGTATTTATCGAGTATGTCATTGTATTGGATCAATTAAAATTTAACTCAATGATTGTGTATGCGAAAAACTATTTCAAGCTGTTAGGCTTTATGTTAGACTGCTAGCCTATAGGGAACTTAAATATCATGTATGAAGAATGGTATTATAAACATTTGGTGAACATTTCATGTTTCTATAGTTATTCATTTTTGAACTAGGTAGGTTCAACAAAATATAGAAAATGGAATGATACAGTTATTCGATTATTTACCGGTAAATATCCAATATCATAAAAATGATAAATTTAAAAACTCATAAAAAATTAATGTTATTTATTTAATTTTAGAACTTTCAGCCTAAACTATTATACAAAATTAATGTTACTTTCCAGTAAACATGGAATAATAATAAATGTTATACGAAGAGTAGCGTCCCGCAAATAATCAAATTGCTTGGCGTGAACATAATATATTATATTGTATTTACATTATTACAATTTTGCATTCAGTATTGGTATTAGTTTATATCATTTTTATTATACATCTAATCTATTTTATATTTTGTTTAAATTGTATTGTTTTGTATCCTATATTTGTCATACTATACTACAATATTAGAATGTAAGTTTTCTTAACATGTCAACTTACACTGTTTAGGTACTTTATTAGTTATTGCATTATATAATTAAATTTATTATTTCGTCAAAAGGTAACTTTATACTCCATCACAATCTATACAGCTTAAAGTAATAGATTTATTTTATTTTATTACATAATAAGTCATGTATGTGTGCATTAAAAAATACATTGTTTCTTGTATATTGTATACTTCTTTACATGATTCAAAATATTGAATAGTTGATTCATTTTTAGTTCTTATTTTATAGTTTATTTCAGTTTTCAATAAATTTAATATGCTTTAATTAATAGGTATACTGTTAACATTTTTAATACGATGTATACGTACCAATAATTATCTCAACTAGAAAAAAAAATGATATTAATAATAATAAAAATAATTTGTTATTAATGTGATTTTATTTTCAACGGACCTACCATAAAATCTTAGACACAGAATAATATAAAAAAAAAAACGCTTTCAAAATGATCAGTTAAATAGACTAATTTGGAATCGATCGAATTATTGATAAATAATACACTTTAAAATGTTTGTTGTTTTATAGTTTATGGACATGTTATACAAGGTGAATAGGAAATAACATTGATTAAATATATTAAAGGAGGCGTAGGGAAAGTGGCGTCCCCACCGCCCGATGCATCTTAAAAATGCATCGCAATAGCCCTACTCTGACCTTAATTGATTGGGGGTAGTCTGGTCCAGGTTGGGGGTTTCTCGTAGGGCTAACCACCCTACAGTGTCAAAAAAACCTGGTTACGAAACAACTACAAAGTATGCCTCGGATGAAAAATATGTAGCTTAAGGATTTTACAACTGGAACCTGCAACGTACGAACATTGTATAAACCTGGAAATTTGACGACAGCGATATTGGAACTTGGACGATATCGGCTGGACATTATAGAGATTCAAGAAGTGAGGTGGACGGGAGAAGGAAGCCTAAAAACTGGAAATTGGCCGGTGTTCCATAGTGGTGGCGATGAACACCAGAGTGGTGTTGGTTTCATTGAGAATGGCAAAATATTACATAGAGTTAAGAAGTTTAAGGCAGTGAATGACAGATTTTGCCATATGGAGCTGGAGTTAAAAGTTTTGGTTTAACGTGATACTAATTAACGGGTACGCCCCAACTGAAGACAAAGAAGATGAAATCAAAGATAATTTTTACGAAAATTTGGAAAATGAGTGCGATCGGATACCGACTAACAAGGTAAAAATCTTATTGGGAGATTTTAACGCAAATATAGGGCAGGAAGTAGCGTATAGACCAACAATTGGGAAGGAGAGCCTGCATAGAACATCAAATGATAATGGCACAAGATTAGTTAATTTTGCTACATTATAATAAAAAGCACCACATTCCCACATAAGGATATACACAAGGAAACCTGGGTATCACCATCAGAACAAATAAAAAACCAAATAGACCATGTTGTAGTGGACAGACGGTTCAAGAGATGCGTCATGGATGTCCGTAGCATGAGAGGTAGCAGCGCAATGTCCGATCATTTTATAGTAAGAGCAAAAATCAAGTTGCGTATGTCAGTTGAATGGAGAAAAAAGAACGTCTCTATCAAAAGGTTTAACATAGAAGACCTAAAAACCCAAGAAATCAATAGACAGTACAAGAACAAACTAAAAGAGACCTTGAGTCTGACGGAGAATTCAAATAACGTAGATAATAACGTAGATAATCTATGGAATGAGATTGAAAACTCGATTAAAACGGTGGCCACAGAAGTCCTAGGATTTGAAGAAAGAAAAAGGGGGAAAAAATGGTTTGATGAAGAATGTAAAAAAGTGAATAATGAAAGAGATATTGCCCGAATAAAAATGCTAAAAGACCCAAGTGAGGAAAATAAGAGAGTACTATCGACTAGACAAAGGGAAACTAAACAATTGTTTTAAAAAAAGAAAAGAGCATGGGAAAATTCTAGACTTGAAATAATAGAAAACAGCTATAAAAACAATGTAAGACTTTTTTTTGAAAAGGCGAATGAAATTAAGAATGGATTTAAGACAAAAGCAACAATTATAAAGGATGAAGAAGGATTACTAATAACGGATAAAAAAAAGGATGCAAACGAGTTCAGGAACATGTTTGAAACAATGCTGAACCAACCTACTCAAGTAGAATTGGAAGAAAACCTCAACTCGGTTGAACAGAGATTAGACGAACCCACGTTAGAAGAAGTAGAAAGGGCAGTAAATATGTTGAAAAATAGGAAAGCACCAGGGGAAGACGCAATTGTTGCAGAACTACTGAAAGAAGGAGGAAAAGAACTAATGACACGACTGAAACGACTAGTAGATAATATATGGAAACAAGAAGAAATACCAGTAACATGGCATATGTCAGTCATATGCCCGGTTCACAAGAAAGGAGACGCTATGGTTTGCCAGAATTACAGAGGAATATCCTTACTAAACACCTGTTACAAATTAGTTTCGAACATCATACTAAACCGTATCAAGCCATACACAAGGGAAATAATAGGGGAATATCGGGCAGGTTTTATGTCAGAGAAATCTACAGTGAATCAAATTCATACAATAAAACAAATAGTAGAGAAAAGTCACGAGTTCGACATCGATGTGCACCTACTATTTGTGGATTTCAAACAGTCATATGACTCCGTAAATCGAGGTAGATTATGGAAAGCAATGACCCAACTCGGAATCCCTACAAAATTGGTGAGATTGATAAAGACATGTGTGCAAAAGTCCAAGTGTATAGTTAAGTTCAACGGAGAAATATCTGAAGATTTCTCAGTTGAAACAGGTCTTAGACGAGGAGATGCGTTATCCCCCACATTATTTAACATAGCCTTAGAATCAGTCGTGAGAGAAGTACTTGATGATGTCACGGGCCTAAGAATTGGAGGAGGACACCAAATCACACTAGCTGCGTATGCTGATGACATAATAATTATTGGAGAAACCGAAGAGGACCTAAAACGGTCGGCAGAAAAACTAATAAGTAAGGGAAAAGAGATTGGACTACAAGTTAACGAAGGAAAAACGAAATACTTAATAGTATCACGTAGAGAACAAGTAAAAAATTCGTTAGTAGTCGGTGGATGTACTTTCGAAAGGGTAACAAACTTTAAATACCTGGGAGTAGATGTTAACCAACAAGCAAACAGCCATGCTGAGATTAAAAGGAGAATAACTGCAGGAAATAAGAGCTATTTTGCGCTCGTACCTATATTTAAATCAAGATTAATCTCCAAAAATACAAAAATAAGACTATATAAAGTACTCATTAGACCTATAGTATTGTATGCTTGTGGAGCATGGGCATCAACAAAGTCGGACGAGAAAAGATTACTACAATTTGAAAGGAAAATACTGCGGAGAATTTATGGACCCAAAAGAAACGAGGAAAATTTATATGAACGAAGAACTAATGCAGAATTAAGGGCAATGTTCAACGAGCCAAACATAGTGGGAATACTTAAAAGCAGACGAATAAGCTGGGCCAGGCATGTATGGAGAGCGGAGGGCCAAACAGTACATGATGTCACAATGTGGAAACCAAATAAGAAACGACCAATAGGGAGGCCAAGACAGCGATGGACAGACCGAGTTAAAGAAGACCTCAAGCTCCTGGGGATTAGAGAGGGAGAACAACTGGCGAAGAAAAGAGAATTATGGAGAGGTGTAGTAGAAGCGGCGATGGACCTTCAAGGCCCGGAATAAGCCAAAAAAAAAAAAAAAAAATATATTAATTATATATTTAATCAATGGTAAAAATAATTATACCCAGTATCGGGCGACAAGCAATAAATGAACAATGAACAGATTCACATAATATATAATAGACGATAGTATCCGGCGAGTAAGTAAAATTACCTACCCACCAAAAAAAAAAATATAACGAAGAAAAAGATAGATAGATAGATAAAGTATGTGATGTTAAAGTAGTCTTAGCCCCTGAGAAAACTAACCATTTCCAGTATCTTTGAAAAATCTTAAGTGAAAAAAATGTTATTACTAGAGAAGTAGCTGCGGGAATCCAAGCTGGAAATAAGGTTTATTATGGACTGGCAAAGCTATTAAGTACAATATCACTATAAGAGAGATAAAGAAACGATTATATAATACCCTAATACACCCAGTCATATGGGTAAGATTATATGGACCAGAGATCTAGACACTAAGAAAATTACATGGAAATAAATTCTAATTCTTGATACTCAAAAGAAAAATACATAAAAGATTTCCGGACCGATAAAAGATGACATCACAGGATAGGGGAGAAAGAGAATAATAGAGAATTAAAAAAAATATATAACGAAAAGAATGTCGTAGAGACTATCAAAAAAAATAGGCTGCGCTGGGCAGGATATGGAATGATGAGCCAAAACTCTCTACTAAGAACGGTACTAGAATAAAATCTGATACACAAAAGACACTTAGGAAGACCAAAACTGAGGTGGGAAGATACATTCATGAGGAATGTTGAAGAATAAGGAGGTGTATCAAACTGGTAGGTCTTCACAATGGATAAAGATGGCTGGAGAATTGGTTGCGAGACGGGAATTTCTTAGTGGCTGGATAACCCCCCCTCCATATTTTGTAATTGGTTACAAATGTTATAAAAAAAAAATTAAATAATTTTAATTGCAAAATTATTAAACACATGTAAAAATAAATAAATACTAAATACACGTACTTTTTTTTGCTAGAAATAAAATAATGATCATATTAATTAATAAATATCTTATATAACAGTATTATACTTTATATTTGAAGTCTAAGAAATATACTGATGACCTAAAATTTTCCTTCAACAAAGTATTTTTAATTTTTCAACGATTTCGGATGTTTATGTGATTTTAATTTATGTTGATGATATAATAATCGTATAATTCAAGCTTGTTGGTCATTTACACATTCATAAGTTATTACCAGTGCTCAATTTGGTGGGGGGGGGCGCAGAGTGAACAAGTACCCCAACTTATTTCTCAGAAATTTTAGCGTACCTACCCTTATTATTTTCAACACGTCCACGTTCACAAATATGTGACATGAGTGTGTCTTTAGGTGGACCGGTGTCACGGATATAATCTGACATGTTGAATATTTTTTTATATGGGATTGATTTTCACCGGTTTATTTTAATAAATATTAATTTTCCATGGTCTATTTTCATATGATTTAAAAAAGATAACTACGGGATGTGGGTGCATAGCTTCCACGGCTCAATAACGTATGACTAGTGATGAGGTATTTTTAAAAGTAAACAGAGTCCCCTACTGTAACTCTGCCAAGTTGAGCTCTCGTTATTACAGTAGATAATTAAAAAAAAAAATAGAAAATACATAAGGTACCTATAGTTGATAATATATATTTCCACAATCATTCATAAGTTGTCTACTTCACTCAAGGCTATTTAATGTTCAATTGATAGATCTATTTTATAGTATGAATCAGTACTCTGGGTTCTATTGATAGCAGTAGAAACTCTGCATCGTTCATACCTACTGAAACTAAATACTGACCAACATCTGCACTACTACCATCTAATTATACAAAAGTACGGACTATTCCCTCTTCTAATTAGTATAGATAGAGAAGTTGAGGTAAATTTGTTATTTTTGAGAAAACTAGTTGATGGGAATATCTATGCATTGTTTCCACTCGCCCCACTCTATTCTCAAAAATACATTTTAAAGTTCCTTCCCAAATCATTCGGATTGTAAAAGTGTTTGATTTCATAGAGAAGTTTACTTTGCCCCGGTCAGAGCATATATTCAATATTTTTGTAGTTTTTAATATATTTCATATTAAAAATGTGGACAAGTGGGTACAGCTCTGCTGTTCAATATAATTGTCAGGCGGGTTAAATTTGAATTCAAGGATAAATTATTGCATACGATAAACAATTCTGAGCTGTGAAATTGTGCCATTCTACCATGCTTATATAAATAGACATATTTAGTAGGTATTTAAGAAATATATTAATACAAATTGAAATTATCTCATGGTTATAAATATCGTTACTTAGATGTAAACTATTTTTTTATTAAAGATGAAAAAACTATTTGGGAATCTTCTGTTTAAATTTCTTATGTTAGCTATGAAATGAAAAACTCTTATAAATTTCTAACTAAAAAATAATTTGCAAATTTTTGGGGTTTTGATGAATTTTATCAAAATTTGAACTTTAAATGCATATAAAAAACAATCGTGCCTATGTATCATTAATATTTTTTAACTGCTATTAATGAAATTTATGGGACTATTGAATTAAATGTTGATGCTATTTTACTAAGAACAAAAGTTTTAACCGACACTTACTTCAAAAAATATTTACAAAATTTGAAATATTATTCATGGCTATAAACAACTTAAAAAATGTATATGGAAAATACTAATATAAATATTTGGTGAAAATGTCAACTGTCAAGACGTATCTATACGGTTATTAGATATTGCGTTACACCAAATAAAATCAATTTTTCAAGAAGATATTTTTCATATCTTTCATATCATATTTTTAATTTTTTGTTTTTCCCGACGCTTTCTCAAAAAAATATTCAATTTAGAACACCATCAGAAAACACAAACTAGATCCAACTTTGAACTAGATTAAATTTCTAACAGAATATATGCTGATCTCGAAAATTGGAGCATTTTGCATCTCTAAATGTTAATAACAGAAAGAAAAAAACACATCACACATTTACGAGTGCGATATATTTGAAAGTTAGAGTTTAGTTTACAGTTAATGAATAGAAATAATATCGTTGGAAAATGTATGCATTCCATACTTCTCATAGTGGACCACTTTGTAAGAAGAATGGCCATAAGGCATATAAGACAAATATATTTTATAAAATAAAGCTAATTACTTATATTTACTTACCATCTGTAGCTGGAATAAAATAAAAATTGTATTTATTAATTATAAAGTATTCATAATAATATAATATTGTCAACGTGTTGTTATTATTTCACTTTTCTCCTACCATCCTACAACTAGTAATTCAACCTCTTTATGCGGGATCACTAAAGATTGAACTAACAATTACAAACATGTAATCTAACAAGTCTAATACCAATATTGAAATTTAATTGTTAATGGTTAACAAGTTTTTTTAAGAACCCTGAAAATTGAATGTAGCCATGTAGGCATTAAAATAACATGCACATCAACAATCTAAATTATATTTGATATTATATAAACAATAAACAAGAGTCTTAAACATTATACACTACTTGTGAAAGATTCATCTAATATAAAATAAAATTATTAGGTACTAAAAATAAATATAATAACTTACAGAGATCGACTATTAGAAAAAAAATAATTTATAGGTATAAATATAAAATATTCCTAAAATCTTATAATAAAGATGAAAATCTAGTGATTTATTTGAAAATTTCTCAATGAATGTAATACAAATATTTCAGTGGGGACGGAATGGCCGAGATGCCGAGCGGACTAAGACTTCGGTTGCACTTGAAAATTCTGCCAAAACAAACACACACGTGTTCAAAACCTACAGTACCCTCCCCTCAATAGGATACCAAAATTGTAATTTAATAGTTTTTGGTAGAAATGAACAACAAAATTTGATCTTAATTTGTATTGAAATATTTTAGTTTATTAATTAGTTATATATTTAAATAAAGTTTACAATAAAATTATAATATAATCATATTATCATATTATTATGTTATGATATCATATTAGGATATAGTAAGTAATGAATAACATGAGAAACGTGAATAAAAAAACTAACCAGCAGTAGTACTTTTGGGCTTATTGATATAAAAAATAAAACAAAATAATATTTATTTTTCTTTATACTCTATTTATTAATTAATTATCTAAAACTTGGATTTCATTAAAAGTAACTAGTAATGGCTTGTGAGTGAATATTCTGGCATAACTTTAATTAGCGTCTAGAATTTTATTAAATTTAATAAATTATGACGAAGTACAATAACTAACGAAGGCACGGCATATTATACTGTCTTAAACCCAGTTTCAGTTGCGCCTATTTTATACCAATACGAGATTTTTTCTCCCTGGCCCCCTCCGTCCAAGCAGTAAATAAATAAACTCAATAGTTATAACCATAAAAAAAAAGGTTTTTTATTATTTGAAAATATGTAATTAATAATTAAAATAAATAAAGAAGAATAAGAAGTATCAAAAAGGTAATTTTATGTTAATATATAACATAATTTGGTAGTTGGTGATTGTATTAGTGACATATAACGTTATAATATAACTAGTGTTTCAGATTTGAAAAGTTTATTTTCTATGATTACCAATTCGTTAAAAAACTTTTTTGAGAAAGACAATTATTGGTTTTATTAATTTACTAAGAAACTTTCAAACAAAATTAGTTTATAAAGACCAATGAAAAAAAAAACAAATAAAATGTTTCATACCTTCCCCTGCTGGATAACAACGAAAACATATTAATAATAATCATATTATCATCATATCATATTATTTGTCTAAAAATGTTTAATGAAAGGCCTAAGAAGAAAAATGTAACTACTATCAAATTAACACAATTATTGGTGTAATAGACTTATTTTAAAATTAATTATAAATAATATATATTCGTCATAGCATTATAATAAACCAATAAAAGAACAATACAATCGAACAATGTACTAAAATATTTTATAATTTAATATGAATAATATTATTAAATTTTATATCATCCGAATCTTTAGCATTTCGTGGGCTTGGAACCAAAAGATAATTATTAAGCTAGCTAAAAATTGAAAATTCTTCAGAAGATCAATTTAAAACTTGTACAACAACTGTATTCTCATTTCGTAAACTATGATTTTTCATGATTGTCAAATCTCTAATTTATTTTACCACGTAAATAAGACTTCTTGGTTGTAACCATAGAGTATTACTCTATGGATGTAACAATATGTAACACGAACTAAAAAGGTTCTATTTATACTCTGCCCAGACTCCAGAGAGAGAACACGTCATGGCCCGACCAAAATCGGTCTACACCCTACCAACAATCGACGGCGCACTCTGACGACCATCGGGCATCGGCACTTCTCGACGACGACCGTCTTCAGAACACCTAGAGAGAGGGAAACGAGATCTCGGCAATCGTTCGGTCGTCAGTACTCAGTTCACATGCACAGCACCGGCGCGTTCTCTCGCTGAACAGTATAAAGTCATTTAGATCGCTATTACATTTTTTTTTTTTTTGCTTAATACAGGCTATTTAGACACATTGCTGTAATTATCACTTCTTCCCATCGTTCTCTGTCTTTCACCATTTCTTCGGAACTCAGTATTCACTACTATCAAATTCAGGTCCTGATGGACTTGGTCCCACCATCGTTTTATCAGTCGTCTCAAGTGTTCGGGTTCGTTAGGTGCTTTGATTCCATACCGATCAACGCTGGCTTATTCATAGTTTTGCTATTTATCTTTCCGTGTCTACTGTTTCAGAGGATTCTATGTCTTGGTAGTAGATGTTAAAGGGTTAAAAAGTTAAATTATAAGTGATATATATCCTTTTTTTTGCTTTGCATGTTGAGGGCTTAATAATGGAGTACCAGGGGTGAATTGAACTTTGATGGTATGGCACTGGCTATGAGGAAGTCTGGGTCCCTTTTGATCTTTTTAACTTCGAAATTATATGATAGTGAATGTCAGGTGATCGATCTAATGTGACTCTTATATGTATTTAACGTAATTTTACCCATCGACAAAGTTTTTTTGGTGTGTGTGCACTGTTACAAATTACAATATAATATATAAAAAGTAAATTTCAATAACACAATTATTTAGTACCTTTTGATTCCGAGCACACAAAATGCGTTGATACAAATTTAAAATTTCACACGAATTAACTTATAAAACTTCTAATTCAGTCAAACTAAATAAAAATAACGCACTTACCTATTTGCACTAAAACAAAATAATTTAATGATATTGTTACTAATATATGTTATAAAATATTATGGTAACTTATGGTGGATTATGAGTAATTAATTATAAATAAATTATCAAAATTTAACAATATATAGTTGAAGATCATATTTATAATTTATCAACCTTATTGTTCTTTAATGAACTACACAATTTGATTCCTATACATTATAATGGGTACATATACAGTACCTACTGTTTGCGTATTCAGCTATATTTTTATTGATCTTTTCAAATTTTGAAATTTTGAATTCTATTTTGATATAAGCCTTATACAATTAATTATGTTGTTGGGTAAATAAATCTTTAAAATAAATGCTAAGAGTTTCAACTTTATTATCAAAATGTTATGAGTATAGTTTCAAAATTAAATACTTTTATTCCGCTTTTATTCACTTCTGGTTTTGATATTATTGCTTTCACTGAAACATTGCTTCATCCATTCATATCTACTGCTGAACTAAACTTCAAGAACTACACAATCTTTTGCGGTGATAGATGTTCACTCAACAGCTCAAGTGGTCAAAGCGGAGGTGTGTTGATTGCAATTAAATCCACCTTAATATGTACATTTTTAAATGTTTCTGTTAAAAGTGTCGAACACGTCTTTGTGCAACTAAATTTAGGTCCTAATACTTTGATTCTAGGTTGTGTTTATATTCCAACTCTTTCTCCTTTATCATTATACGAACAATTTTTTGTAGCTGTTAATGAACTTTTTATATCTAATCCAAAAGCAAAATGTATTTTATAAGTTGATTTTAATCTACCCTCTTTAAATTGGTCACCATATACGTTGCCAATAGTTTGTAATTCTCCAATAGACTCTTATTTTATTAGTATGTTATTTATGTTATTAATCAATTTAATTTAATACCCAATCACAATAATGTTACTCTAGATTTAGTCTTATCTAATATCCACCTGTTCGTCACTAATGACCCTGACCTATTGTTGCCTATTGATAATCACCACCAAGGACTTTATATCTCGTTGAAATATGAGCAGTTTAATATCTTATCGACTCCATATGATATAATTTATGATTTTAAAAATTGTGATTACATCAGAATCGTAAATTATATCGGCGACTCACTTAATATTATTAATTCTACCTCATCCGACATCAATCAACGTCGTAGTCGATCATCATCTGTATAAAATATTCCACGATGCTATAAATATTTTTGTTCCTAAGAGACGTATAAACATTAATGCTAAATGCTCAATTTGGTATTCCAAATCTTTAAAATTAATTTTAAAAGAAAAAAAAAATCTCCCACCTTATCTATAAAAAATATAAAAACATCGATGATTATATTCATTTCTCTCGTTTAAGGGCTAAATATAAAAGACTCGCTAAATCTGATTATAAAAATTTTATAAATAAGGTTCAATCTTCTATAAAAAACAATCCAAAATATTTTTGGTCATTTGTTAAAAATTCTACTGACAATAATGCATTACCTCAATCATTATCTTTAAATACAAGAGTTGTTAATAATGGTACAGATATCGTTAATCTTTTTGCTAAATATTTCTCTGATGCCTACTCTGCTGTACACCCCCCTCTTAATTCTTCTTCTCTAAATATTAATAACTTAAATTTAAATTTCGACTTAAATATAAATTCCGTCTCCTTCACTGAACTCGATGTTCTTAATTTGATCTCTAATCTCAAACTTAGTTCTAGTTCGGATCCAGATGGTATACCTTTTTTTTTTTTATGTAATTGTAGGTTTATCTAAACACCAGTTTTAACTAATATATTTAAATTATCTCTTAATAAAAGAATTTTCCCTTCAGTTTGGAAAACTTCATTTATTTCGTCAATTTTAAAAAAGGTGACATGTCTCTAATTTCAAATTATTGCGATATCTCTAAGTTATCTGTTATACCGAAACTATTTTCACATTTAATCTCGTCAAAATTATCAAACTATTGCTCATCATTACTTTCAATTCATCATTATGGATTTATTCCCAAACGTTCTACATGTAATAATTTAGTCGTGGTGAAAAATATGGTTCTTCAGTCTTTTGAAGTGAATGCACAAACCGATATTATCTATACTGACTTTTCTAAGGCATTTGACCATGTTAATCATGTAATCCTTATTAAAAAACTTCGGTTAATTGGTATCTCTGGTCCCCTACTTAATTGGTTTCAATCATTCTTATCAGGACGTCTCCCAACCGTTAAATATCTAAAGTTTACCTCTACACAGTTCAGTGTTCCTTCTGGTGTTTCCCAAGATGACTACCTCTCAAGTCTTCTTTTTAATATATGTATAAATGATCTTCTTAGTGTTATCGCAAATTCCAATATCCTTCTCTTTGCTGATGACGAAAAATTAGTAATAATTATTATGTCTGAGCAAGATGCTATTAATTTACAACTGGATATTAAGAGCTTACGTTTGTGGTGTAACGCGAACCAGATATTTTAAAATGTTCGCAAATGTAAATTTATGAGATTTTACCTAATAAAGAAGCCTTTTAATTTTCAATACTCAATTTCTGTATCTATAATATTGAGCTAGTTAATCAAGTTTTGATCCAAAATTAATTTTTCTCTTCATATCAAAATGATCAAAAATAAAGCTTTTCGCAACTTGGGTTTCATAAAACGTACTTGTGGTACATTCTCAGATCCTGTTTTCTTAAAAATCCTCTACCGTTCTGTTGTCCGTAGTAACCTTGAGTACTGCCCCCTCATTTGGATAAATAATACATCAAAGCAAAATATTATGATAGAATCTGTTCAAAATAACTTTTTACATTTTATCTCTTTTAACTTTAACATCAATAGACTTCTTCACATATAATTGTTTTAAATTTTCTTAATATTTCTTTACTCTTTGATCGTCGTTCTTTTTTACTCTCTAAATATTTTCAAAAGCTGATATTAGGTTTAATTGACTGTTATGAAATTCTTTCTTTAATCCGTTTTAAAATTAATAGTCTTAATACTAGAGATCCAAAACCCTTCTATCCTCTTTTCTCATCTAAAAATTATATACTTACATCTCCTGCTAACCTTTTGATGGCTGAGGTTAATACTTATGTCTTTGAATATATTTGATTAACTTTTGTTATATTTATTATGTATTCTATATTTAATTATAAGTTTTCTTATTATATACAATCTTAAATTATAATATCAATTATAATTTATTATGTGATGTTTGTTATCTTCTGCACACAATGTTTATACTATTATGTTTTAGGACGCACGTTCGTTTATATTTAAAAAAAAATAAAAAAATAAAATAAAAATACTTTTCTCGCTCCTGTCAGAAGCTACAATTTTAAAAGATACGTTCCACACAAAATGACATTACCATGTAGATACCTGTTTTATGTAAAAAATAAATTAATAATATACGTACGATTGTTTGCTGTAAACGGTAATGTTAAATTAATTCATAACTAGGTATGTAGGTACATAGTATTTTCTATATTCATTCATTATATTGAAATGTTTATTTTATCATGATTAATGTAAGAAATTTATATTCTAAGAAAAAAAGTTTTTCAGACTATTGTTATACAATTTTATACTAAACTTTAATAATTCATTTATCATATTAAATATGGTAAAGGTAAATTAAATTAATTAATTAGTTCAATATTCAGGTAATAAGTATTATCGACGATCGTCGTTACCATGGGATTGTAGATAATATTTATTATGTCGGCCTGTGTTATTAAATAAAAGGCACGGTTCGCCAGTTCGATCTCAACGACGCGTCGGTGACAATTCCGGTCGATATATGCTACGTAATGTAATAATCATTAATCCCATATCTTTAGAACAATTAAAATAGTGTTAATTATACAAATTATTATTCAACTATTATCAATAAATTGTTATCATTCAATTATACAGCCCACTAGTTTATTTTTTATATACTAATTCAAATTCAAACTGAGCAGAAACAAAATTAAAACCACCCTTCTGAAAAGGACACGGTGACGTCTGGAACTCTGCAGAACACGTACGACTTACAACAGTAATTATTGTGGACAGTATCGAATAGTATAGCCACTGTGCCACTCTTATTAAAAGGTAATACAAGAGTACAAGACATAATTAAAATATTGTTCTGTATAAATCTATATCCCTGTGTGAATAAAGAAGAAGTTACCGACTATCATCTACGTGCAGTCTGTTTTTACTCTCAAAAATGATGGTACATTGTAACAAACGTCAAATAGTTGTACAGAAATAAAATGTCATTATGATACCGATACCTAGGTATATAACTCCTTGCCGCAGCTGTATAAGAGAATTTCATATGTAATAATTAGTGTTTGAAAATTTCATGAAATTTAAAAAAATGAAATATTTCAAAATATGTGAAATATTTCAGTATTTTAATATATTTTGTTTTATTTTTAAATAAGTTTTATATTTACATATAATTGTCATAAATTACCTTCATCACTATATGGTACCTGTATGTATACCTAACCTTTGGTATTATACATTTAAATTGGTATTCAAAATTTTTAAATATTTTAATGTTTAAATGATACAAGTAGGTATACAATATTATAAATGTATATTGTATACTTACTGAATTCTGACATTAGAATTTAGAACACTGAACATTGTGTTATAAAAAAAAATAAATAGTGTTTTTATTTGTGTTAAAAAAAATTTCAATGTTTCAAG
The DNA here is from genome assembly GCA_949089665.1 of Macrosiphum euphorbiae. NCBI lineage: Eukaryota > Metazoa > Arthropoda > Insecta > Hemiptera > Aphididae > Macrosiphum > Macrosiphum euphorbiae. The sequence goes on along the minus strand of CARXXK010000001.1, from coordinate 168,044,364 downwards.
TTTTTGTGAAATATTTCACAACTTAGTGAAATATTTCAAAATGAAATATTTCTCATACTTCAAACACTAGTAATAATACATAGAAGTTACTATTGAGAAGTCAAAATAATTTATGATTTATTGATATGTGACATAACAGAGAAGTTACAAAAACTACGTATGAAATGGTGGAGGGGGTTGAACACTCCCGCCTGACTACGCCACTGGCTTATAATATAATTACACAAAGTATTAAAGTTTAGTTTAGGTAATTCAAAAACAAAAAATTCAAATTCAGTTTCAAATTCAATAATTGAATAGTTAACTTTATACTTTAATATATTATAATACTGAATATTTTTTATACCTGCACTAAAAAACAAACTATTCAAAGGTAAACAATTAACCGTGAATATTGTACCTTATTATCCTTATTTAGAAATACAATTATTGTAAAGTATTAGGAATAAGATTATGACTGGTCGCGCAGGCAAAACAACTTCCTCCACCGCTTGTGCTTCTAAACCACTTCCAGGGGATTGGGGGGGGGGAACCAATCAAAAACCAGATCTTATTCCGCGGCGTGTATAATTGAAAACAACGAATCAAATGTCTGTAGTAATAAGCAATAGCGTTTGAAAACACGAAACTATGATTTATTTTCGGCCGTGTTGTGTTTAATCACATGTTTAAATTGTTATTGCATAACATTTTACGTTTTAATCATCTAAACTATTGTGTTTTAAATTAATATAAGAACCTGAACCAATTACAAGCACAGTGTATTCGAACTAATTTTGGATTTTTCAACTAGCCATTATAAAGAAGAGGAGAAATAAAAATATTACAATTAACATAAAATATACTTACTAAAATCGACTACAAAAAAATAATATAATATAATATACGATATTTATTAATAATATAATTATATGCAATATGAAATATTGCAATGCATAGTATTGTATACTGGTGTTTAATATAATATGATGGACGTCCCATATTATATAGATATTCTTTACCACTAATGCAAATTGATGACTTTTGATGTGTGGGTATTAATAATAGTTATTGATTACCTATATTATATTGGCTTGTGCATATTTGAGAATATTGTTAAAATACTCTTATTATTTTGTGTGCTTCACATTTCAATTATATTATGTGCTTTTGGATTTTGGTTTATGGTATCAACCTTATTTGCTTTTCTAATACAGAAACATTAAATAAAGATAACAGCAATTGAAATTTCCATTTTTAACGTGACATTTTTGTAAAGAACTTTTCATACACTTAAAGAAAGATAAACACTGTACATAAGCACGATTAGATCTTATTTTTTTTGGTTGTATAATACTTGTATTACAAAACAAGTACAAAACATGCAATTCTGATATTAATTTTTTTTCATTTGGTAAGGCCATGGAATTATTTGGGGAAGGGGATAAGCCATCCTTAGTTGTGCCTATGTTAATTTACAAAATGTACTTTTATGTTTGCATCTTTGATCTTCGATAACTATACATATCTATAATTAGTATAATTGGAGTTTCGACACTGAATCCAATGGACGAAATAATGAATACTATAATACAATCTTGAAATCTCACACATCATGAAATATCATATTTTAGTAATATAAAAACTAAACAAAAAATTACGTACCAAGAGTAGCTGGAATAAAATAAAATAATTATTAATAACTATAGACAATTGTATTAGAAAATGTCAAAGAATTTTATTTTAAAATTTAATAAATACTAATAACTTTGTTTAGAAATGAAGGTAATAACAAAAAAATTGAATAGCACTAATATAAGGTAGACATGAAATTTATTATATTGTTATTATTGTTAATTGCTTTAAGTTATTTTTATTATGTGGTTTGAAAAAAATCAAACTTGATATAAATACAAAACAAGGGCTATGATTTTCCTGCGAAAATCGGATATTAAATATTTTTAAAAAATAATAACAAAAGTGCTACGGATTTGATTGTTTTCATTTATAAAGTAGCCGGTAGCATATAATAATAACATGCGCACCCCGGACACCTAATTGCTCACCACCAACACTTATAGGACAGGTCTTAAATATGCGAGGACTAGCTGGGTGTGTAGTGGTGTAATAGCTCGAACAGCAGTGGTCGGGATTGCCGGGCAAATACTGTCGAGCTACGTAATGCGTGTAGTGTATTTATGTGTATTATTTGTGTGTTATGTGTGTATATATGTGAGTGTGTGTGCAGTAATTAAACTGAAATTAAAAAATGGTTACACGATTGCTGGTAAATAACTAGTTGCTGTATAATACAAAATCTAAATAATAATGATATAAATATATAAAAAAATCACAGCAACACAGTAGGTATAAAAATATAATATAAATAATAAATCAAAGCCCTTATGGCTATAATAGTATATAATATATTGTGACCCTTCTGGCCAGACAGAAAAAATGTATATATAAATGCCCGGCCCTTATGGCCAAACAAATAACAATTTAATATGATGGCAGCTAAAATGGTGAAAATGGCAGTAAATCAGTATAAGCATAAATGATACTAAATAATGTATATTATAAAATGCACAGCAATATAATAAATAATAAAAATAAAGGTATAATTCACTGTAGCTATTAGAGCTATGTGAAAATATAAAAAGATTAGCTCTTCTGGCTCAACAGAATAGTAATAATATATAAAATAATGCGTGCAAAATAATGGCCAAACAAGATATAAATTTAATGTTTTGTAAAATTGCAGTTATTAAATATGAAAATAATAATAATATGCGGTCCTTATGATCTAGCAGAATAATAATATAACAGTACTATGCGCCTTTCTGGCACGACAGATTATAATGATAATTGTAACAAAAATATAATAAATATAATAAAATAACTCACAGTAGTTTGTGGACTGGAGAGTTGCTCCTGAGCTATAGGTATTATAATACAAGAAAAACACACATACGATAACAGAGTACAATTCTTTAGTGTTACAAAAAATAGATAACTGCTTATGAGTATAATATAAAACTGACGATTGCGCTTATTACGACAGTGTCGCACCGAGAATTTAATATAATAATTTAATTTGTTACAATTTAATTAGGCCCTTCTGGCGCTAATAATTTAATAAAAAAACAATATTTGCTTATATAACTTATTTAACAATTATTGAAAATAATAAATATATTTTTTATTTGCACACACCATGCTAGCGAGACGACGTTTTATACGAGACGGACCAAGGAAGACAGTGTCACGGCGGCCGTGATAAATAAATATTCACATAGCCGTTGCTGTGCCATACGATAACGAGTCTTAATTATCTATGTTATATAATTCACAAGGCACATTTAAATATTTACATACAAAAATAAATATTATGGCAACAGGTGATAGTGTGTGTGTGTGTGTGTGTGTGTGTGAGTGTGTGACCAGCTATCCTCGCTGCCCGATATTGATTCATTTAAATGATACGTTTATAATATTATATAATTATGTTGCGGTGGCAACAGTATCCCACATTTATATAATTAAGATAACAATGGTAAAAATAATACATTGAACAACACAATAATTACGTACTGTTTAATTGTACCATATCCCATTTACCTATAAAAAGTTAAAAATAATATTTAGTTGACAACACATTAATAACCATTTATACCTAAAGTTCACTACTACAAGTATATTCTATTATGGTTTATTAAGGTTGAGATCAATAAACTTACAGAGCACAGGAATGTTTTTAACAAGAGTCCATATATAATATTATTTACATACATAGTAGTCGGTAGTTTGGATCACAAAATAGAGTACAGTAGTCAACTCTACATTTTTTAAAACCCATTTGTAGTAAATTTAATATGTTTTATTACAGCTGCAATAACCAGTCTTATACCTAATGTTTTGGATTATATACAAATCATAATACACTAGTCTGTAAATTGTTACAGAACTATAGCAAACTGCATTCTATAAATTAATTAATAAATATTAATCAACAAAAAAAAACAAGGAAAATACCTACCTCCAGTAACTAAAAAATAAATAAAACCAATTAATTACAATAGTACAAGTATGTATTTGTTTTTAGATTTATAAAATAATTTGCATTGAAAACAGATTTTTCGTGAATTATATAATATTAAAATGTTCAATTTAAATGTTTAAATTAATGGAACTAATAGTAAATCATTTAAATGTTTTCACTTCATACCTAATAGCTATAATAGTTTTCTAAAAAAATAAATCTTAATGTTGTAGGTGACACGCCGGTTTTTCCAATTTTCCACAATTCTAAAAAATTTGAAAATTTGAAATCCTTATATTTAGTTGCTACCATAATTGTAATACTTTTCCACTAATCTACTGCTCAATACCTATTTAAGGGGTGGGGAAGGGGGTGCTTATACGGTTTATTGAATATTATATCAACAAAAATGACTTCATAGGAAAAACATTCACTTTTCATTGGTATGTGGAATTTTGATAATTTTTTTTTTTATCTGAAAGGAGAACTTTTTTTAGGTCGGATTGAGGCCTGCATTTTCATTTTACATTAAGTAGTGCTAGAAAAATATGCTTGGAAAAACAACATGTATTGTGCATTATTTAAATGCATATTATTATTTTAGCTTCTTTAATTATTATAATTTTTAAAATTTGGCTATAATCCTACTTGCAAAATGAACGAACTCCGACTATATACTATTACAGGGCGTGAAAGTTTTTCCTGTGAGACATTATTTTGTACTAAAGACGTACAGGATACAACGCCCTTAAGAGTCTTTGAAAATGCATGATTGATCTTTAATTATAGAAGTTTAAAATATACTGGTTATGACGTTTTGCCGTATGCATTAGGTATCTATAGTCTAGCATAGATTAAATATACTCGTTTTAACTTTTAAGTATAACTCGCTTTAAAATTAAAATATAATAAAAAGCCATGACGTTGCCTAGATAATAATCTTACCTATAAATGTAATAAGAGCTCCATTTACTAAATTTTTTAAACTAACGGAGCTAAACGTGATCTATTGAACGTACAATTTGCTATAATACACTTGTAAGACGGAGACAACATATGCGGGTACCACGTCCTCTTAAACATATAATTAAAATTTAACGAATGTAGTAGATAGGAAAATACACCAATACGCTAAATTGAAATATTTCCCAATTTTTCTGACTTTAATATTTTATCTGTAGGGAATATTAAATTGGTGGATTTAACGTTAGAACAACTGAATAACCGCCATGTATGTAATTTACATTTTAAACCCACGGATTTTAATAATATTGAAACACGACAAAGACTAAAACAAAAAGCAGTTCCAATGAAGTACGATTTTACTGAGTTACCAGTTAATGTGGAACAATACATTCCAATTTCATCTTTTAACGAATTTAAAGACTGCGAATCACCAAATTTACACGTTAAAACTCCAACCAAAATGTACAAAAAAAAATGTCCAAGAACACCTATCGAATCTCCTCATCTTCCAGCTACATTAAATGCATCACCGTCTTCGCCAATTTTAACTTATGAATGTTCTCCGTCAACAAGTTCTATGATCAAATCATTTATAGATATTATGCCTTCACCAATTAGTACTCAAGAACGTCGAATAAACAAGGCAAAAACAGTTCTCTTTCCTATCGAACAAAGCCCAAAAAAGTCAAAAAAACATTTTGAAGACTTAATTCGAAAAAAAAATATACTGTTAAAAAATAAAACATCTACTATAAGTAAATTAAAAAAAAAAATACAAGTTTCTCGTAATAAATATAATTTACATACTTTTAAAAATAATATTACATTTTCAAGTTTTGGATCAAAAGTCATAGCAGAAATGCAAATGTTTCATAAACGTAATTCAAGGAAACCCTGGACACTAGCTGAAAAAAATTTTGCTATAAATTTATACTATAAATCACCTGCCACATACAAATTTCTTAGAAATAACCAACAAATAATTTTACCAAGTGAAACTACGTTACGTAGGTGGATAGGGAAGTCTAAATTTTGTCCCGGTTTTAATTCACTCTGGTTAAAGCAAATTAAAAATAAGTTGGAAACAATGTCAGATGAAGAAAAACACTGTGTTTTAATATTTGATGAAATGAAAATAAAATCTTTTTTAGAATATTCTAAGTATTTAGATATGGTTGAAGGGTTTGAAGGTTTAGGACACAAAGGTAGAACGAATAAATTGGCTACGCAGGCCATGGTTTTTGTTGTTCGAGGACTTTATAGTAATTGGAAATTACCATTGGCTTATTTTTTATCGGGTTCATCAATGAGTAGTTCAATACTAAAAGATTTAATTGTAGATGTAATCGAAAAATGTACAAATTTGGGTTTTAATATTGTGGCTCTCATTTGTAATCAAGGCTCCAATAATTATTCAGCTCTAAAACACTTAGGTTGTTGCAAAGAAAAACCATTTGTTGAAATTAAAGGTAAAACTATTTATTCTATTTTTGATGTACCGCATATTTTCAAAAATTTCAGAAACAATTTTTTGAAATATAATTTCAAATATAAAGGTCAAGAAGTATCTTTTTCAGATATTAAGTTGGCTTATAATATTGATAAAACAAGTAATACTAGTAGAGCCCTTTTAAGACTAACTGATAGTCATATGAACCCAAATCCGTTTCAAAAAATGAATTGTAAACTTGCTCTTCAAGTCTTTAGTAATTCAGTAGCAGCTGTTTTAAAAACATGCATTGCTACAGGTCAAATAAAATCAAAAACTGCCGCCGCAACCGCTGATTTTGTTCAAGAATTAAATAATTTATTCGACTGCCTAAATAGCAAAGCATTATACAGTTCCAACATATACTCTTGTGCTTTAAATTACGACAAACCTTATATACTTAATTGTTTAATGAAAGCTAAAGAATGGTGTACACAGCTGGAGTTAATACAACCTATAAAAGTATATGGTAAAGTTCTTCCGTGTTTCGACGCCATGATATGGAGCATAAACGCAATCATAATGATTTATAGACAACAAAAAAATTTAGGTTTTAAATATCTTCTTACTAGCCGTTTAAACCAAGATATCATAGAAAATACTTTTTCGGTTTTTCGACAGCGTGGATGTTTCAATAGAAACCCGACTGCTCGTACCTTTAGAACATCATTTCGGTTTCAAGCAAAACATAATCTCATGAAAGCCACTGAGTCATCAAATTGTGAAAATGATTTTGATTACAATTTATTTGATCCTGGTTCACAGAACGCAACGATTTCTACACCTAACACAGATACAGATACTTTAGTTGAATCAGTTTCAGACTCATTTGTATCTTCGGAAGAGGAGGGTAATTTCAATCAATGTCTCAATAATAAAGAAGAACAAATAACATTAGAAACCTGTTCAAATACATACTTTGCTGGATATTTGGCCAAAAAATGTATAGATCAATTTAAATGCACTAAATGTGAATTAATAATTTTAAAAAGTAACGATTTTTTGTTTGATGACCAAGAGTATTTAATTTTTTATACAAACAATTTGAAAGTGCCGATATTGAAAGAAGTAGTCTCAAAAACCCTTCTGATTTATTTATAAACTTTGTTTCTACAGCACAAAAGTGTTTAAAAGATTTTGTAGAACTAAATCCTCATAAAAGAAAATTGTGTGCAACCATCCAACTAAAAATAAAAAATGAATTGATTTCTGATTTAAATTTTGATCCAAACTGTGATCAACATATTGATTTTATTATCCAAAAATTAATAATTTGTAAATTATTAAGGCATTTTAATTGGACATCCAAACATTTGAAAGGACGTTCTAGTGTACAAACAGTGAATAAATTAAACATTTTGAAAAATGTTTAAGCTTAACATAATATTATGTAAGAACCTAATTTATTAGTTGGCATGTAAATAGGTATGTTGTAATAAAATGGTGTTGCCCGGTGTTGGTACATATTATATGTGCGTATTAATTGTATTATTTTTTTTAGTTCTGATAGGTTAGGTTTTCTTTTATTTTGCAGTGTTAAAATTGTATGGTTTTACGATGTATTATTTTTCTTTATTTAACTTTGTAAAAAAATATTTACCTAGGTAAACATATGGTTAAAATATTTTATGAAAAAAAAATAATATTTGATTTGTACAATTGTTTGGTAATTTTTAATTATTATAATTATTATTAATATTGTCCTTGGAACTTTTTATAAAGATTTTAATATAAAGATAGGTATTTTAAACAATTTTTACTGTATTTTATAAAATGTAAAATATTATACTAGCTTTTAAGTTATACAACTAAACCTTATAAAATATTATACTTATAAAATTATAAAGGAATTTTTTTTTACTACAACAATAATTTTAAGATTTCATAATTATGTAAAATTTTTACTTGTTTTATAAAATAAAATTAGGTTCTCTCATTACCCCTTTTATGAAAAAAATAATAATGTTGTTTTGGATTTTAACAACTAACTAGGTAAGTACTTAATAAAGATAAATTATAAATCTGTAGGTAATTGCAGAATTGTATTATTATAATACCTATAATATTTGTATTTTAAAGTCTATCGATGTAAATGTTACAAAGAATACATAGAAATTAATTTGTTTATAAATAAATAATATTTTAATAATATTATGTTAGTTGCCGCCGTTCACGTGTACCTATAACGTATCATATATGCCAGTTGCGCAACGCGCTAGTAGGTATATTGCTTTTTCAAGTGTTTCAACTCGGCGCACGGCTTTGACGTCAGCGCATGCGCAAAATCTATAATACTTTAGCGATCCTATGGGGGTCCATTAGTACTACTCTGCCGGGATCCAAAACGTGAGCATATCTGGTTGCCGCGTTATATCATGGCGTAGGCTATCTATAGTAAATTTAATCTATGAGTCTAGATTCTACACAAATTATACAACCGAGATATGTGATAATATAAAAAAATATATAAATTATTAAGTTCATAATACATACGTCCATAATTAAAATTATTGAAATCTTCTTTATTATCTGAAATTATATTATTATAGTATTAATACCTATTAATTATACCTAGGTACTGTATAACTACTCAGGTTGTTGCTGCGATAGCAAGTCGACACCTTTCGAAATAAACTATAAACAAACTAGCTGTTCGCGCCACGCGAAGTATCTATTCTGTTATTTACTTTTCTCGCTGGAACATTGGTCATCTTCGGGCCGGATTAAAATGACTGCCGAACTTAAAGATCTCATCAGTCGTCGGGGTGTTATGAAAAGGCAAATCATTTCTTTTCAAAAATTCTTTGACAGCGGCATCATCACAGATGCATCAACAAATATGGAACTAAGCATGCGAACCACGAGACTTGAAGCTTCTTACGAGGACTTCCTTGCTGGTCCAACCCAGATAGAGTTATTGGATTCCCGTGAAGAGCAGCTGGCAGAACGCTCAGCTGTAGAAACAGCCTACTACGCAGCAATATCACCGGCTATGGTTCTTCTTGAGGCAGCTCAAACAAATCTAAGGAGAGCAAGCCAAACCTCGAGCATCCAAAGAGCAGCTGAGTATATAAGACTGCCCAACACTGAATCAGCCGTCAGACTACCGCCAATCTCATTGCCGGAATTTGATGGTGACTACAAAAAGTGGCACAAGGACCTCTCGGACATTCAGAAATTGCACTATCTCAAATCCTCGTTGCGAAATGAAGCGGCACAAGTCATCGAATCGTTGGAGACAACAGCTGCGAACTATTTACCCAACTGGAAGCAGCTCCGTGAGCGATATGACAACTATCGTAAAATGGTCGGAGGGCACCATCCACGCACTATGCAGCATGCCATCAATAACGAAGGTTTTATCAGCCATTTTGAGAAGTCACCAGAACGGTATAAATAGTCACCTGCGAGCGTTAACGGCCCTCAAACTTCCGGTAGAACATTGGGACGCCATAATCATCCACCTAATAGTAGAATAATTAGACTTCGAATCCCACGGTTTATGGGAAAGTAGCTGTTGCGTAAAGTCATATGCCCGGCAGCGTTACATAACGCAACGAATGTAGATCGTATTGAGACGGTCGCAACGGCCCCAGTCGTCGCACGGACAGCCACACTGTCGCATATCGTCGTGACGGCCTCATACGGGATAGATCCGTAGTACATTTAATATATGTGCTTCTATACTACGACAAAGTATTGACACTTTATATCACAACACAAGTCTTGTGCTCGCGCCTTGTACGCATATGAGCGACATAATATATATACGTACAAGTCTTGTATTCGCGCCTTTACGCCTTTGAGTGAAGTGATAGTACTGTTCTATACGTACGCCAGTGTTCTTTCTTCACCTTCACCATCATCGTCATTACCAATTCCTGGAAGGTATTTCTCATCTTCAACGACATCTCAACAACCACTCTGAAGCCAGTGCCAGGTCATCACACATACGGTTGTCGTGAGTCGGCTATACGCCATATTATTATTGTCATTGCAAATGTTATTATATTGTCATTTGCTACTATTCATTATTTATTATTATTGTTAAGTTACTAACACCATTGTATGTAAGGTAAAGATTATTGTATTCCTTGCAAAATATTATTATTTCTTCTCTACCATTTATTAGCGTTGTTATTATTATGAGTACCTCTCTGAATATCCCACAGTGACCCAACAAGAGTCACCATCACCGGTAAAATTATTATATAGCGTGGCCAACGAGCTCATTATTTATTAACGAGAATTGGTACGCATCATTTGGTCCTTCGAACCGGATGGTGATCCTTGTGAGGGTATAATTACTTGTGAGGTATTTGTGCCGTACCTTTTATTCAGTAAAAAAAAACCATGAGAGGTTAGGTTTTTTATTTTGTTAATGCTTCACTCACTCTGTATACTCCTGTCAATATTCCGCATCCACCATCTGCGATATTCTGGGCTTTGATTATATCTCAACTTTACATTTGGTCACGTCGTACAAGGTTCAATTCTGCATCGATTCCTGAGTGTAACAAGTTTATCATAGCACAACGAAATATACCAGTCAACCTTGAATTCACGTTTATTTTGCTTTTACGATAAATACTGTTGGGCGTCTTCGTCGCCGTCGCCGCGTCTAATCTTTGGACTTTGGACTGTTCAACGGTAATTCTTCGGTCATCACGCGTGTGTACAGATTTACCTGTTCCGTAATCGCTACCGGTCTTCGTCCAATTAGTCGCGTATTGGCAACAAGTGTTAACGACGTCAATTACGATAGCTAAGTTAAGGTCCAGGTAACGGTCATTAGTCTGAAAAAGGGACATCTAAACAACATAAGTGTTATTTCTTATTACGTTCCGACTGATGTATGCAAATCATTAATCATTATTTAATACATATTGATATATTTACGTAAGCTTCAAATTTCAATCTTGGATTTTCAAGTAAATAACTTAAAGTTGAAGCGTCATTATGTCGCTGACCACAGGAGATCGGGAGCGACTCGAGCGATTACTAAAACGAAATATTTATAAACGAGACCAAGCCGTGGAGCAAATTTCGATTTTAATGGGTGTTGTTAATAGCACAAAAAGTGAACAGTCCGATATCGCGATACTGCAACCGAGACTGGATGATCTTGAAATGTTAATTACCGACGTCCGTCTCTATCAAGATTCGATTTTAGACGGGTTTATCGAACTCGACCGCGATAGTGAATTCATTACAACACACCACCCGATAGGAAAACTCGCATTAGAACAATATTATACCATTAAATCTATATGCAATGAAATTGGTTTAACTAAGCAGAATCCAGTTTCACCACCTACCACACGAAATATTCAACTACCAAGAATAGAATTGCCGTCGTTCGACGGAAATATTCTACATTGGCGAGCCTTCCGTGACACATTCGTGTCTCTAGTGCACGACAATGATCAAGTACCACCGATTCAAAAATTCCACCATTTATTGTCTGCCGTATCAGGTTCGGCGGCTGCTACGGTAAAATCGGTTCCATTGATTGAAGCCAATTATCCAATTGTATGGCAAAATTTGAATGATCGCTTTGACAATAAGCGTGTTCTGTTAGGTGCACATATGGATACACTTTTTCGAGTTTCTCCTATAAAAACCGAGTCTCTCGTGGAGTTAAACAATTTTCTAACTACATTCCAGGAAAATATAGCAGCGATAAATGCACTCGAAGTCGATGATTTTCCTGGTTTCTTTTTATTTTATCTTGCGGCTCGTATATTGGATCCTGTAACTCGTCAAGCATTTGAATTTGAATATCACGCCGCTGAAGTACCTACTTTCGACATGTTGGCTGATTTCGTACGAATTCGGTGCCAAATGTTACAAAATTCAAGTTCAGCATCGAGACCTAATGATGGGTACAAAAATAATTTTAAATCTAAAGTCTCATTAACTACATCGTCGACTTCTCCAACGGTATTATGTGGGATATGTAAAGGCAAACATGCAGCGTATCAGTGTCCAAAGTTTATCCAGCAGAACGCGAAACAACGTTTTCGACTTGTGAAATCAAACAGGTTATGCACGAACTGCTTAAGTACGTCCCACAAAACGTCTGACTGCGAATCGACATATACCTGCCGTCATTGTGCACTAAAACACCATTCTTTATTACACCTGGATACCGCACAAGCACGAAAAAATTCCTGTCCTACGAATAAAAGCACCAAAGTTAATCAATCGACACCCACGCCCACAGATACATCCGTACCAACCGTGTCTAATATGACCGACGGTGTGCCGTTTGTGGGAACGTCTAGTTCGAAAACCAACGTAGTACTGGGTACAGCGGTTATACGCATACGTAATAACTGTGGGCAATTATCTCCCGTTCGTGTGCTTATTGATACTGGGTCACAAATATCCGTCATTACTACTGCGTGCGTATCAAGATTGGGAATCAAACGTAGGCATTGTAATACCGCGGTAACTGGTTTGTCACAAACATCGGTATCTACAACAAAGGGCTCAACTAATTGTACTTTACTACCACGTCACTCGACATCACCAGAAATTTATTGTGAACCTGTAATTTTGTCTAGGATTACTGGACCGATGCCGAACGTACTATTACCTAGTAACATTCGTACCACCTATTCGCATTTAACGCTTGCCGACCCTCATTTTGACGTACCAGGTCATATCGATTTCTTGCTGGGCGCAGATATTTACCCGTATATACTAGGACAATCTTGTCAGGTACTACATACCTCAAATTGTCCATCAGCTTTCGAAACACGTTTAGGGTGGATAATAGTGGGTCAATCTTCTGCGGACTCGCGTACACCCCCGGTTTCCTTATTGTTGACACCGGAGCCTTCGATAGACCATCTAATCCAGCAGTTCTGGGCCGTCGAAGAACCAGTACCAACGAACAGTATGTTCACTACCGACCAACAGTGTGAAGACCATTTTATTCGTACAACAACTCGCGATAGTACAGGTAGATACTCATTAGCACTACCATTCAGTATGGACCCATCGTGTCTTGGCGATTCTCGGGACATGGCGATATCACGGTTCTATAATTTGGAACGAAAATTGTTGAAAGACCCGCAGGTATATGAGCACTATCGCCTGTTCATGCTCGAGTATGAAAACCTTGGTCACATGAAGATGTCTTCAAAACCGGGAAAATATTATGTTCCCCATCATGCTGTGGTGAAACGAGATGGACCAAAAATGAAACTTCGAGTGGTCTTCGACGCTTCGGCCAAGTCGTCTTCGGGAAAGTCATTGAACGATTTGCTCCATGTTGGACCTAAGTTACAGACAGATATCACCGAATTGTTACACCGTTCTCGTTTCAACCAATATATATTCACCGCGGACATTTGTAAAATGTACCGCCAAATCAGAATTCATACAGAAGATTGTCAATACCAGCATATATTCTGGCGTGCAACACCACAAGAACCCCTACGTGACTATGAGCTTACGACGATTACGTATGGACTCACGTCGTCTCCGTTCCAAGCGATTCGAGTGTTGCACGAATTAGAGCAAAACGATGGACATCTTTATCCGACAACCGGTAATGTTTTGTCAACACAAACCTACGTTGACGATATTCTGACTGGTCGCAATAGCGTTAAAGATTTACTTGAACTACAGGACGAAATCACCGAGATGCTCGGCCGAGGTGGTTTTGAGTTAAAAAAATGGTCGTCAAACTGTAAAGAATTACTCTCTAAAGTTCCAAATGAAGATCAAGCTAATAGTTTGTCTTTTGATCCTAAAGACGATGCGGGAGTAAGAATACTTGGATTACATTGGAATCCAGCTGCCGACACCTTTACCTATCATACGTCCTCCATAATATCTAATATTCATACCAAAAGATCAGTGTTGTCAACGATCGCCAAACTATATGATCCTCTTGGTGCTCTTGCTCCCATCATATTTTGGGCCAAATGCTTCATGCAGTTACTCTGGCAAGCGGGTCTTCAATGGGACGAGCCATTACCGTCACACTTAATTGACCTGTGGAAACAGTACGAGTCTGAATTGCACATGGTCTCGGGGATAAAAATTTGTCGCCATATTCCCACCGAGAAGCTCACTAGCGTGCAACTTATTGGTTTTTCAGATGCATCGGAGAAAGGTTATGCCGCCGTGGTCTATTTGCGCACTATTCACCAGGATGGGCGTGTACTAATACATTTTATTACTGCCAAATCAAAGGTTTCACCCTCCAAGACTAGCAACACCAAGACCACGTTGACTATACCACGCTTGGAACTGTGCGGTGCACTATTATTAGCACAAGTGCTACATCGGTTAACCAACACATTTAAAGGTAATACAGTCATCTCAGAAACATTAGCCTGGACAGATTCATCTATAGTATTATCATGGCTCACGTCACCTCAGTCAAGTTTTAAAATATTCGTAACCAACAGACTTGCAAAAATTGCCGAAATTTTACCCACTTGTCAGTGGCGACATGTTGTGTCGGAGTCAAACCCAGCGGATTGTGTATCAAGAGGTTTATTCCCATCACAGGTTCATGACCAACATTTATATTGGCAGGGGCCTCCGTTCTTAAAATTACCGGACTCTGAATGGCCAATCACATCGTTCAAACCAATTCAACCATCACACTTGCCAGATTATTCGGATCCAACAAACGCGTGCTTAATGGTGGTGCCGGAAAAGGAAGTTGAATGGTTCACACGTTTTTCGTCATTGAAACGTATGCAACGCGTCACCGCCATCATGTATCGGTTTATAAGGCATACGCGCACGAACCGTGTCCCATACGTCGCACCCAAATATATATATGACCCTATCTCCGATGAAGAAATTTCGAATGTGATGTTACCGATCATTCGTATGACACAATCAGTACACTTCGTAAGTTTGTTGAGGATCCTACAAGTACCAACTACAAAGATAGTTCCTCGTTCAATTGCCCAACTTGCGCCGTTTATTGATAAAAACAACATTATACGGGTGGGTGGACGACTCCGAAATGCATTGGTATCACCAGAAACAAAAAACCCAATATTGTTGCCAAAATCAAGTACGTTGACTACACTCATTATTCGTAATTTCCACTGGAATCACTTCCACGCTGGACCTCAATTAATGTCATCGTTATTATCAAGTTATTATTGGATAATATCCAGTCGATCGGCCATACGTCACGTTATCTTCAAATGCGTTGTGTGTGCTCGCCATAGAGCGTCGGTTACTCATCCTATGATGGCCGACCTCCCATCCAGTCGAGTAACATTATGCCGACCATTTTTGCACGTTGGTATCGACTTTGCTGGACCACTTATCCTAGCTGAGAGCCGTCGTAAGAACTCACGATCAATAAAATGTTACCTTGCTATCTTCGTGTGTATGACTATCAAAGCTGTACACATTGAAGTGGTTTCTGACCTTTCAACTAACACGTTTTTGGCGGCTTTACAACGCTTTGTCGCTCGACGTGGTACCCCATCAGACATTTACACTGACTGTGGAACGAACTTTAAAGGAGCAGATCAAGAAATACGTAACATAATGTTAGACTCCTCCACCGCCAAGACAACATATACGAATGCGATTTCATGTAAGTGGCATTTTAACCCTCCTGCAGCCCCACATTTTGGTGGCCTGTGGGAGGCGGCTGTAAAATCCACAAAATATCACTTAAAACGAGTTGTGGGTACTCAACGGTTAACGTTTGAAGAAATGGTCACATTAACAAGTCGTATTGAAGCTCTACTCAATTCTCGACCGATAACTCCATTGTCTGCTGATCCTAATGATTATCGTGCACTAACTCCAGGTCACTTCCTTATTGGTCATCCAATGGTTGAAATACCAGAAAAGGACGTAATTGACATACCTCAAAATCGTCTCAATCGTTGGGAACTCCTACGACAAATGTATCAATCACTCTGGAAAAGATGGTCAACAGAGTACTTGTCATCGTTGCAACGACGCACAAAATGGGTAGACAATCAACCAAATGTTAAGGTTGACGATTTGGTATTGATAAACATGCCGAATCAACCACCTATACACTGGAAACTTGGTCGCATACTACAAGTTCACCCGGGTGCAGATGGTGTGGTCCGTGTAGCCACAGTGCGTACTGAACATGGAACCCTCACACGACCAATTGTCAAACTAGCCATCCTTCCTCTTGATAAGTGATTACTTCTATTCCTATTATTCTCCTGTTTACGTGGGTGAATTATTATTAATTATTTATTGTTATTTTATATTGTTTTCGTGAATTTGCATTGTATAATTATTACGACAAGGTAGCCGGTATGTGTGTTGGATGGGCCGGGAAAAGGGAGATGTTCAAACTTCAAAGTATAAAGAGGAAGACTAAAATAATTGAAAGTCATCTATAACCTTTCAATTGGGGGAGTATGTTGCGTAAAGTCATATGCCCGGCAGCGTTACATAACGCAACGAATGTAGATCGTATTGAGACGGTCGCAACGGCCCCAGTCGTCGCACGGACAGCCACACTGTCGCATATCGTCGTGACGGCCTCATACGGGATAGATCCGTAGTACATTTAATATATGTGCTTCTATACTACGACAAAGTATTGACACTTTATATCACAACACAAGTCTTGTGCTCGCGCCTTGTACGCATATGAGCGACATAATATATATACGTACAAGTCTTGTATTCGCGCCTTTACGCCTTTGAGTGAAGTGATAGTACTGTTCTATACGTACGCCAGTGTTCTTTCTTCACCTTCACCATCATCGTCATTACCAATTCCTGGAAGGTATTTCTCATCTTCAACGACATCTCAACAACCACTCTGAAGCCAGTGCCAGGTCATCACACATACGGTTGTCGTGAGTCGGCTATACGCCATATTATTATTGTCATTGCAAATGTTATTATATTGTCATTTGCTACTATTCATTATTTATTATTATTGTTAAGTTACTAACACCATTGTATGTAAGGTAAAGATTATTGTATTCCTTGCAAAATATTATTATTTCTTCTCTACCATTTATTAGCGTTGTTATTATTATGAGTACCTCTCTGAATATCCCACAGTGACCCAACAAGAGTCACCATCACCGGTAAAATTATTATATAGCGTGGCCAACGAGCTCATTATTTATTAACGAGAATTGGTACGCATCAGTAGCCGTTCCAGCGAATCACTTCCTTCAATACATTAATATCTATCATTCCTGAATCAGCAGTGCAACCCCAAACTACACAAGGAATATGTCCACTTCATGCGGGAGTACATTAACCTTGGTCATATGAAGGAAGACCCTACATCAGGCCAGGCGCATCAGCAGGAGGTATTCCTGCGGGCGCATGTACACTCCGCCACAAGTACCTTTTTTTACTGTAAACTCCGCCAGAAAAAAAACAGGTAAAATTGGGTTCATGTAAACTCCGCCACTGAAAAAAATCAGGTAAAATTGAGTTTATGTAAACTCCGCCAGTGAAGAAAATCAAATAGTAGTATAAAATTAATATGATATATTATTAAAAAAAAATTATAATATAATATCATATCATATCATATCAATATTTAAATCATAGTATAAAAAATCATAATAAATAATCCAAAATCATATTTTTCATAATAATAATTAATAAATTATTTAAATTATAAATTATTATAAATTATTAATAATTTGAATCGATCTAACCTTGACAATATTTTATCAATTTTGACATATATCATCACAATAGATGTAGGTAAACGTATTTAATGTGAGAAGGCACGTGGCAATGTGAGTACTGTCGCACTGACCAGGTAAAAAAAAAAAAACTTTCGGAGTTTACATATACCCATTACAGGTAAGAAAAAAAAACTGGCGGAGTTTATCATAGACCTATTATTACCTTTTTATCTTGACCGATATTCTGGCGGAGTTTACAATCGCCCATTCCTGCCGCACCATAGCGTCATCAAGGCTGACAGCGAAACAACGAAGCTCCGAGTGGTGTTCGATGGATCCGCAAGAGGTACCAAAGGTTCATCCCTAAACAACGCATTATTGGTGGGACCAAAGGTACAGGACGATCTCTTTGCAATCACTGCTCGGTTCAGGATTCACCGGTATGTCTTCACCGGGGACATGGAAAAAATGTATCGACAAATAATAATAATGGAATCACAGACTCACAGACTCACCCTCAAAAGATATTTTGGAGGGAGAGTCCGGAACAACCTTTAAAGGTTTTTAAGTTGCAAACGGTTACTTACGGAACTTCCTCAGCCTCTTACTTGGCCACTCGAACCCTCTATCATCTCGCTCAGGATGACGGTTTTAAGTTCCCATTAGCAGCCACAGCCGTCAGCAAGGATTTTTATGTGGATGACGTGCTGACCGGCGCTGATACATTGACAGAAGCTTTAGAACTGCGAGATCAATTGATCCAATTATGTGATGGCGGCAAGTTTAAACTCCGCAAGTGGTGCGCAAACCATACTTCCCTTCTGAAAAACCTCCCTCCGGAGGATCTCGGAGAAATTCATAAGTTTACTCACGAACGAAACAACAGCTCGACAAAAACATTGGGCACATATTAGCAACCCCCGTGACGATGAAATACATTACACTTATGAGACTATTCAATGACACCAACACATGGACAAAGCTTAGAATGGTTTCTGAAATGGCCAGATTATTCGACCCTCTAGGGCTCATAGGGCCAGTTGTGGTTCAAGCAAAAATTCTTGTGGTTGAACTGTGGTGCGAAAAAATTGGTTGGGACACCAAGCTACCAGATATCCACCATAAAAAATGGGAAGGGTATTACAACCATTTGATATATGTAAAGGAAATACGAATAAACCGTCGAGTACTCCAAGTGAGTGAACCCACTGATCTTCAATTGCACATATTCTGCGATGCATCTGAAGCCGCATATGGAGCCTGTGTCTACATTAAAAGCAAGGGCAGAGATAATGTCATCAGCTGTGAACTATTGTGCTCACGATCCCGTGTAGCACTACTAAAGGTTACCGCCATACCACGCCTTGAACTCTGCGCTGCTCTACTGGCGTTGCGTCTCTCAAACAAGATCACTGCAGCTGTACCGCTTACATTTTCAAAACGTGTGATCTGGAGTGACTCTACCATAGCCCTGGCATGGATTAAAAATCACCAAGGCATCAATGACAACCCAGCCGACCATGCCAATCGAGGCTTAAATTAAAAAAAACTAAAAAATTGCAACGCATGGTGACATGGCCCTCTCTGGCTCCTGGCAAACGAACAGCAATGGCCTAACGCTGGAGTTGCCATGTTGGAATCAGAGATCCCTGAACGCAGATCTCAAATCACCATCTCCTTGAAGGTATCTACGGAGCTCAACCTGGCAATGTTTTATAACCAATTAGAAAAGCTACAACGAATAATCGCATATTGCTTGCGATTTAAGTACAATTGCCGCGCGAAAAACGAATCCATTTATGGACCCATCACTGCGGGCGATGAATATACTTCTAAAACAGGCTCAGAAGCGGTATTTTCTGGAAGAAATGAACCCGTTAGCTCGGGGTCAACATATCCGAACCAGCAGTAAGCTGAGGTCTCTGACCCCATTCATTGATGCAGCTGGGATCCTGCGAGTTGGTGGCCGGTTACAACATACGGATGCGAGTTTTGATGAACGCCACCCCATTATACTCAATTCCGATATCCACTCACAAGGCTGCTAGTCGATTACAAGCATCGACGATTGATGCACGCTGGACCAAAACACCTATTGGCTTCACTCCAGCGGCGATGTTGGATATTTGGTGGACGAAATGCAGTGCGCTTCACACGCACAAGTGTATGAAGTGTTACATATGAATAATCAGGGCAGCGACTCAATTGATGGGATCTTTGCTAGCCGCCAGGGTGACCCTATCTCCAGCATTTCATGTCACAGGCTTATATTACGCTGGTCCAATATCCATAAGGCATGGAGGAATAAGGAGCAGGGTCCTCACAAAATCTCACGTGGCACTTTTCGTTTGCTTTAGCACTCGTGATATTCACCTAGAGATGGTATCAGACCTCACTAGCGTGACATTCCTTGTGGCCCTGCGCAAATTCATATCTCGCAGAGGAAGATCGATTAAAATCTATTCCGACAATGGGACACATTTTATCGGAATATAAGGAAGACCTACCCAGGCAGACTTGCACAGAGACTTCAAGCAACCTATAAATTATAATAAATTTACATAGAAAATAAAACCAATAACAAAAATATACAGTCCACTGTTATTTACTTTCCTCGCCGGAACACTAGGTATGAAACGTATAATTGAATAAATATCGCACATTATAATTATCGAAACAACGCACTACAATAAGTTAAGATAATAACTATGCGTCGAGCAAGATAAAAACCCAAAAATAAAATATACAAAATGATATGGACTACGTAATTGAAAAAACCAAAAATAATCCACCAGTAGTTGGTACCTATACATTAAAAACAATTTAGTATATAGGTAACTATCTACAGGATAGTAGTACCTACATACCTTCTGCACGTCTACACAGCATTATTCAATGTAACCCAGCCAATACTATGTTATCCTCTCTATGTAATACTGTATGATTTAGTTAGAAATTAATAAATATCGTTATTATAATAATTAATTAACTCACCTTTAAATAGAGTATACTTAGTTATCAAAGCTATAACATTTTAAAATTACATAAAACTTTACTTGAGAGTTGAAACAATATTGATTCATTGAATGGTTCACTAAATATCTAACAAACCAAAAATGTGCCACTAAATTATTTTCTAAATACCAAAAGACTGATTTATGAAATATTTACCTAGGGATAATCTGTTTTTTTATATTTATTCAATCAGGTATAGAGGTATTGGTCTAACAAACTGGTCTTTCACAGTCTAATGGTTTATTAAATATAAAATAAAACTTTATGCCTAGTACCTATATTTTAAAGACTTAGTAAACAACTAACAATAGTTTGTTATACGCATAGACCTTATACTAATACCTATACAGTGTGATCACGATTTTAGGTAATACTGAATATCTCAGATGGGTGACTTTGTATTAAAATGGGGTTTTCGGGAGGTGATAGGGAGCACTTAAATACATATTTTCAGACCAGTTAAAATTGTTTAGCTCACTCGGTACGCGCATGCGCAATACGTCTTACTTTTTTTTAAATGGCAATCCCAGTTTTTTTCTGCAGATTCGGGTAGAGGATTTTTTTTAAAACATAATTATTAATAATTTTTCTATTTTCAAAACTGACAAAGTTAGAGTAAGTCCAAAATTGGATTTATGCATAATTTGTTTTTAATGATATTTTCATTTATTATCACTGTAAATAATAAAATAAGAGCCAAATAAATGTTTAATGGGGACAAAGTGGCCGAGTGGACTAGGGCGTCGGTTGTGACACGCACCGTCGCAGGTTCGAACTCGGCCACGGGCGGAATTTCTTCTGGCAGTCACTGGAGAGAGGCCGACATGGTGACATCCCCACCCGGGCATAGCAGATATACATACGTGTGTGTTTGTTTTGGCAGAATTTTTAATAGTGGGCACCAGTAGGTACCTGGAATGCCCGGGTGGGGAGGGGAGTCACCATGTCGAAATCTCTCTCTGGACACCGTGACTGCCAGACTTACTCTAACTTGGTCAGTTTTGAAAATAGAAAAAAACATTTTTATACAAATAAAGTTTTAACAAAAATACTCTACCCGAATCTGCAGAAAAAATCTTGGGTTGTCCTTTAAAAAAAAAGTAAGACGTATTGCGCATACGCGTACCGAATGAGCTAAACATTTGAAATTGGTCTGAAAATATGTATTTAAGTGCTGTATATAAGGTCTATGGTTATACGTTTGTTAATAATTATTATTAACTAACGAATCTCATAAAAAATTATTATATCGCAAACAGTAGCGGATCTGAAGCCCATTTAAGGAGGGGGCGAATTAGTATCATAGCATTTCAGTATATGCATATTAGTCTATAAACATCTGTTATATTTTTTTTTCTATATTATATAAAAAAAAAATTAAACCTTATAAAAATTCAACAGTCTTTTATTCAATATTAAATAAACAAATGTTTTAATAATTTACTTGAGCAACAATTGTATGATTCTTTTTTGATTTTTTAAATCTGTCAATGAACAATGAAAATAAAGTATTCAGCACTCAATATTAAAATTGAGTTATTTACCACAGTGAACAAAATATTCAATTTATTTTATAAAAATGAATTGATAACAGATTTTATGGTAGGAAAAAAATCTCTGGGAAAAAAAAGTCTTGGGGGTAAAAAGTCTGTTTTGGCAATTTTGGTTATAACCTGCAAGAAAATATTCTTTTATTATCTATAAACAATTCCAAATTTGTTTTGAACACAATCTTGTTGTTTAAATTCGTTAATTTGTATTGATGATCAAATAACAATAATAATTGATAAGATATTAAAAAAAATACCTTTTTTGTATCATTTATTAAGTTTGAAGTTATAGTTATGACTTATGATTTTCATAATTATATCATACGGCACTAAAATTTAAGTAAAAAGAAAAAAAGTCCTAGGGGGTTGGGGGTATCGCCACTTCACCCCCCCCCTCAAATCCACCACTGAATTCGAAAATAGGTACCATGTAAATTCGTAATCAATCATAATCCGTTTTCAAAATTGAAATCTGTTGAATCAAATTCCTTCAGTTTTGTATGGCTTTTTGGTCTAAAGACTAAAAGTCACTTTTTTTTTCATCGACTAGAGCCCTTTTAATGTCAAACATTGTTTAAGAAGACACAATATAATATATAAATCTTTTAATTATATTAATTATGCTTAACATCATAAATATTTTAAGTTACTATTTGTTTATTAATTATTAATTAAAAATATTACCTATACAATTACCTAAAAATAAAAAAGTGAGTAAGTGGATGTCGCTCTGCTGTACAGTATATTACAAGTGAGTCAATGTATAATGGATTGTATTAAACTTGAATTCAATGATATAATATCATTGTATAAGAAAAACGATTCTGAGCGGTGACGGTTTGTCAGTTTGGATATTTTATGTTGTAAGTTGAATTAATATTATTATATTATTATTTTTTATTCGATTCTATGGTGATAAACAAAACGTTAGAAATTAAAATCCCATTTTTAGTGGTTTTTTGTAATTTGTCAGTGGTGTAAGGTTTTTCCCATGGCATTAAAAACTATTGAGAAAATCAAAAACGTTGAAATCATAGAACTTCAACTGGTAGAACTTTTGTAAACAGGATAAAAAAAAAAAATTAAAAAAATAAACACCTTTGCAAAACTACTAGCTTCTTCGCTCCGAACAGAATCTAAAATATTATTAGTTCATCTTGTCTATTTACTACAAATTATGATATAATCATTATCACATAATAATTTACTAAGAAAATGTTAATGTCCAGAAGACTTCATATATCCTCTAAAATCAAAAAATATCCATTTTTAAAAATATCTTTAGATAATTATGACATTTAAATCATTGTTAGTGCATACATGGCTACATCATAATCTTGTATAGAATTAAAATCTAATAAATAGCATAAGTATATTAGGTTTTTTCGAAGGTTGTAACTTGTAATAACATAATAATAACTAGTTTCGAATTTTAAATTAATTAAATAAAATTTTACAAATCACCCCTGATAAATATCACCACAATACAAAAATATAGTACAAAATATGTTATCATTCTACATCAAATATCAATAAAATTATACGTACTTTTCAACCATTTTTCTCGTTTACCAGCAGAAGCAGGCATAACCCAAATTGCAATAACTAGAATAACTGTAAACGTTATAAAAATATTCTTAATACAAATCATTTTGATTTAATATAAGAAAATAATAATAAATATTTTGAAAGTTGAACTGTTAATAAAATAAGATAATATTTCTCGTTTATTTTTATAAGCGATATAATTGGTAGCCACTACTGCAATCTACTATCTACTCCTCAGCACAAAAAAAAATAATGTTTTCAATAAGTTGCTTATTTATTTATCATACCAGAGAATAATATTATTCTCCATATGTTGGAGTTCATACATGTGTGTATACTTTATACACATTCTATTTTAATATAGAGTAAATAACACAACTTATAGGTACATATCTTGTACACCTGTATAATAATAATCTATGTTCACAGTAAAGCTGAGTTCACACGACACGGTGTAGTGGAACCGGCCCCCTTAAGTCTGAGCCTATACCTAAATTTGTTTGAATAGCCTCCCCCTCACATATGTTTAAGAAAATAAAAAAAATATTTCTTTGGTCCATGAAACATTGAAACTTATTGCAAAAACAATTTGTATAGCCGTACAGAAACCGAAACCTAAAATAAAACATGGGCATCAGAATACCTTCTAAACTTATGGGGGACCCTAACCTTAGTTAAACCAACTCAGTCTAAACACATTATCAATGTTAGATTATTGTGAATCTTTAAATATTAATAAAATGTCGGAACGATTCTGGTTTTAGCAACTTTTCGATTTTTTAAATTTTTTTTTTCAAAATGTGTATTAAAGTGTGCTTTTGAAGAATGTAAAAAAAAAGTCCTGACAAACTTCGTTTTGAAGTTATTGATTAAAAACTTCAAAAACTAAATTGTTTTCGTAACGCGCAATAAAAAAAAAAAAATACATAGAAATTATAATTGAATATCGCTTGGACTAAAATATCGAAAATATTCCCCGATTTGCTAATCGTATGTAAAACCTCATAATTAAACAAAGATGTTAAAAAGCAAACAATGTGCTAGCGTTGCCACTCGCTCGCTGCACTGCGCTCAAAAATACTAATACAAATTTAAATTTTCCTATGCCTTTAAATTTCTCATAATTAGCATATACTTTTCAAATTATATGGTGTATAAAAAGAACACGTTTCGCCCCCATCCGTTTCGTCCCTGTCAAAAACACCAATACACGGACGTTTCGTCCCCGGCAACTATTGAGATAAGACATTTCGTTCCGGATAGTTATTTTCCATAGGACGTTTGGTCCCCGGCATTTTTTCATTAGGTATACTGTATAGGACATTTGATTCTAAGGTTATAATTACCTACTTCAAAGTTCATTATTTTAAAGTATTTGAGTAAAATTAGTCAAATATTATATTAAATACTTTTTTTTATTCTTTTAATTCTTGATTTGTTTCTACTTATAATTATTCTTGTTAAATAAAAAAACCATGCCGTCGTGGTTTTACTTTAACATTATAATAATTTAATATTATATAATTATTTAACTACTTTATTTTTAGAGTATTTGAGTAATTACTTAAATACTTTTAAAAAGTATTTTTTACAACACTGCTAATACAGTACCTATACATAGGCTATAGGTAAGTAATAAAGATTGTTCGTGTACTATACAGCCTAACAGGTTTGTGAGCTGAAATTCTAAATTTATTTTAATACATTAAATGATGGGATTTTCAAATAGGTGTAGAGTATTTAGTATCTATATCAAAAGTTATTAAGATAAACCTATTCGATAAAATGTTGTATAATTAATACCCACAATTATTCTACACACTCACTGTACACAGTTATATTTTGTTCGTATTGTAGTGCGTATACAAGTGCGTAGTGTATAGTACAAATATGGAGTGTTTAATTACAAAAAGAAATAAAAATAAATTAATTTACAAAGATTTTTTACATTTTGAACAAAAAAAAGTAAAATTAGGAATCCGGTGGGTGTGTGTTCACAAAGACATGTGCAATAGAACAATTACAACAGATGAAGAAATAACTACCGTTTTTAAATTTGGAGCTCACAGTCATGAAGGCGATCCACATTTTATTAACGCAGAGAGAGCTAAATGTACTATGAAGGAAACGACAAGAAGAAATTATGATTTACCATCTCGAATTTATGCAGGGAATGTGGTTAATTTATCAAACAAAAGCAAACAATTTATTGGTAATGAAAATTCGATAAAAAGGTGTTTGCGGCGTATTCGCAGCAACATATATATCTATCCAAAAATTTCAAAAATAGATGATATTTCACTGGAAGGAACACATTGGAGTATGACTGGTAAAGAAAATTCAGAGTTTTCAATTCCACAAAAGAAGGATATGGTCGGACGTGTCAGAAGGGTTTAACAATAAATTAAAAAATATTGTAAGAATTAAACATCCTAACTTGTATATATTTATTGAATCAATAGAGATGTGCAATTCGTCTGCAACGACTAAATTGGTACAACAACAAAATGAAATAATAAATGTACCAAAAATAGTTAGTTTTAAGGAAAAGAAATTGCAATAATATTGCACTGAAAAAAAACCCGGATCATATTAATAAAAACATATGTTAGTTTGACAATTATCTTGTAGCTATTCAGCCGGCAAGATTTTTGTCAAACCAATATATATTGGATTGTTAATACGATCATAGTAATTTAATCATCTTATATCATCATTTTGAGAAATGTGTTGTTAAAATGATAGTAGGAACTGTTAATTATAATAATTACTGTTCTTGTAGCAGTGACAATTATCTTGTCAGCATACTAATATTTTTTACAGGTGAAATTGTTAAAATGATAAATAATTCTATAAATTGATAATTTATATGATAGATTTAAAAACTTTATTATCAATCTGAAAATATGAATTGTCGAGTTACGTTAAATATACTTGTAGAAATAACAATTATACTGATCTTTATTTGACCATGTGTCTTATTAACACAACAATTATTATGCTAATTTATAAAAAAATTATTTTTTAAAATATGTATTTAATTAATAAAATACAATAGTTATAATTTCTTTGATTTTTAATGAAACACATCTTCTTCTATATTCATTTCACAGTCATTTTTTGATGTATAGAACACATACTTCATAAACACATATTAAAACTAGTTGAAATAAATAAATAAAAACAAATATTAGTTAATTGAAACAAAAACTTTTATTCTTTTTTAATATAAGTATTTTAATAATATACATAAGTAATGACAATTTTAATTATTATAACTTTAAATAATAGTCGCAGTATAAAATTTATGAAAAACAAAAAAAATTATTTTTTAAGTTCTGATAATATTTGTGCCAGCTTAGGATGTGGTTGATCAAATTTTGATCTCAGTCCAAAAAACAGACTTTGGATAAATAACCACACAATGTAAGACTGTGTTGGATACTCCAAGTTGAAAACATAAAATATCTTGTAGCATACTTCTACCGATCTTAAAACTGAATGCAAGGGTTTCAATATAATGACGATAATGACATTTTATTCTATTTAAAAAACATAATTCAGTTGACCTAAAAATAAATATATAATTTATCTTAATATTATAGTACCTATTTAATTTTAATTTTTAATTTTACTACATTTTGTGTTGACTTAATACAATTACGATTTATTTAAATCATGACTATTTGTAACTGTATTGTACGATTATAAAGTTTGTAGTATTATCATTTAAAGATTAAATTGTTCATTAAAAATTAATACATTTAGATTATCAAAGTATGCAGTGGACCAAACGTCCTATGGCTAATAACTCTCCGGGACGAAAAGTCCTATCTCAATAATTGCCGGGGACGAAACGTCCGTGTACTGGTTTTTTTGACAGGGACGGAACGGATGGGGCGAAACGTCCGTTTACCGTATAAAAAACCTCCCATAAATACCAACAAAATTCAATTTTCTATCACAAACCACTCTCAAAGCTCATAGTTGAAGATAGAAGCATTTTTGTGACTACTTTTTGTGTATACATACATAAATATTAAATATAACACAAAATTGTAAAAACAAAATAGGCAATGCTCAAGGCTTTAGTGTTATTTAGAGAAATATCGATGGTTAGAAGGTAAAAGGGCGTAAACTCCACATTTTTCAAAATCGATGTTATTGCATATTGTTGTAAACGGCATTATTGTATATCGATTAATCGAACCTAAACATTGTTATCATTTGTATTTTATATCCATGAGTCGATGTTTTAATATGTGTTCGTAAACGGCATAGAATTGGTGGGAATGAAAAAATTGGGTGTAAACGTCAATTAAAAGATGTAAACGGCATTCAAGAAACTTGATAAGACGTAAGCGTCATTGTTGACGGTTACATTAATTTTTTCATTTTTGTTAGTGGTTTTGTCAAAGCTTTAAAAAGCGTTAAGCGGCATGATAATACAATGAGCGTTCGGTTCGTTTGAACAGAACAGTAAAATTGATAGGTACCAGAAACAGTCAAACATCTCAAACACGAAATCGAAATTTATTTAAATACTAATTTGTTAGTAGACATTATTTAGTTGTTTTAATGGTTAAACTCATTTAACTCTAGGTAATAAATAATTGTGTTACTGTTACAATTAGTAACATCGTATTTATTGTATTTGTTATTAACATCTTATTTTCCCATGATAATGATATTATCTAGTTAATCAAAATGCATGCAGAGTTTATGTTTAAAACGATTAGTGTCTAATGGTTTTACATAAATAAATAATCATGAATTTATGCTTAAAGTTAATTGTTTTTGTTAATTGTTATTATTACTAATCATTAACTAAATTCAAGTAATTAAGTCAGTTGTTAAGTCACTTTAAACTCAGTGCATTATATTATACATAAGTATAATTATCTTAGGTTTGATAAGGTACCTACGAGAAAAATGTTCAAAAATAAATTTAATTGGGAATTTTGAAAACTGCCTATCTCGAGTTGTTATCAAAATATACTTTCCCGTGTTTTTTTTCATTTACTGATATAGAGCGATATTTAAGGAGCGAAAAGAGCTCATATATGTTTCAATTTTTAGGGTGGGTTGCATAAACGTTCATTAGCGATTTACAGAGCCGTTAACGCACTAACGATCCGTTAAAAAAAATTGGGTGTTGCTTGAACGACTGTTAACGTTAACGGGTCTGTAAATTATCGGCTATTGGACCTGTAAACTACAGGTCCGATTTTGGTTCGTTAACTTTTAACGATCCGTTAAATATGGTGATAAGAAATATTAAAATTTCTTATCAGCCACATTTTTTTTTATTAGTATTAATAATATAATCAGCAATCATTGTAATCAAATTAAATGTGGTATAATTTATTTGGTAGTTATGGTTATCAATAAAATACAAAATAATAATAATCTTTTATGAAACTCATTTTTTTTTTACAAGCCGTTAACGAGTTAACGAGTGATTAAGTTACAGGTCCGTGAAAACATTTACAGACTGGTCTTTATGCAACCGGCCCTAAATCCCTGTAATCCTCGTATACATTTCGAAAAGTACTTAAATCTCTGAAAACTTAATGAATCACTTTTCCAATAAAAATTTACTTTAAGAATGTTATATTACGTAGGCATAACATTAAATAATAGTCCGTAATTTTAGAAAAAAAAATTAAAAATTAAATCAGTTTTTTGTGTTTCCTGAAAAATTTGAATTTTCAGTTATGAGCCCTTTTCGAAATTCCTGATTCAATTGGATCCTGTTTAAATAATTGGCTAATATTCAGCTTTAATAATTTTCTAAGTGCCTATATACTAATTGTATTTTTATATTTTTATGCAGATTTTATTAAATTAATAAATTAATTATTTTCACATAATAATGATTTTAAATCTTAAGTTTATATTTACAATTTATGAAATACTTTTACTACATATTATCTTCATTGAATTTAATGAATAATATAAAACAAATAAAACAATATTTTATTTAAACTATGGAAGCCATTATAGTCAATAGAACATCTTTGGGGTGTAAGAGCCAAGATCAGAAAAGAATTGGCCTAAAAGTCATTTTTTTTAAAATTGGCTTTTAATACAAAAATATAATATGATTATGAACAATTAATCAATACAAAATACGTAAAAACTCATTATAAATCATATTAATTCTCAAATCGAAGTGTTATACGATGCTCTGAGGTTGTAACACAGATCATATGAAAATATCTGTTTTTCTGCTCTCTCGAACAATTTGGAAATCGGCGTTTACGCCCTTCAACCTTCTAACCATCGATATAGTGAATTGATAGAAATAGATATTATGTCTGAAGTTAAATTTAAGTTTAATATTGTCAAAACGTTGGGTGTCAAATATTGTAAGTTAATACAATTTTAGCTCTCTGAAATAGAGATTAAGTTTCTTCGTAAACGATTTGGGTACACATTGTTTGATTTCGGTTACGATTAGTTACTGAACTTTTTCTAAATTTTGGAATAGGTCAGAAATTGATTCGAAATAGTCAGGTGTCCAACACCATGAACGTAAGATTTTAAGTTCAAATATAATCGAAATTAGATGTTAAAAGAAGAATATTGCTTATAGTTAAATGGTTGTAGTTTTAATATATTCTTCGAAGGTACTTGAAACTTTTTAAGTGTATTGTTATATCATGGACACGAAATGATATTTTAAAAGCCATTTTCCTGCAAAAATTAATGTAGCCTATAGTTTTATGCCACGTATAATAACGATTATACATCTGTTTAAAATGCATTGAGTTTGTACCATGTTTAATTTGTATATTAAATATATATTCAGGTGATAAAAACAATTTGAACACCGAATAATATGAACTACTTGCAAGAAACCTCGTTTTAAATTTTCAATACTTAGATAGCTATAAAAATTGAACACATTTTTATACATTTTCAAGTCCAGGGCTTGAATCCGATATTGGATAAGGCAATATTTTGAATACTGGTTAGAGCCGTTAAAAACCGAAGATAAAATCGAAAAAAATCAATACTTAACGGTAGTCAAAACTTAAATTTAAATTGGAAAAAATAAATACTAATATCCGAAACCGAAATCACAATCGAAAAAATATTTTCGGTTTCAAGACCTATTTTTAACTACAACAAAATTTAAAAAATATCAAAATGTCGATGAAGTTCATCAAATTTTGAATTTTTGATGCTTAAAAAAAATCCTGCATACGTATCTTCAATATGTTTCAACTGCTATTAAGAATATAATACATTATTATCTAAATATACAATTAAAATATGTCCAAGTATATGGTTATACATAAATGTATACATTAATATTTTTAAATAAATAAATAATGATTATTGTCTATTGGTGATAAACAATAAGGAATAACTAAATTCATATTTTATTGTAATAAACCTTACAGAAATAATATCTGTACGCAAAAACTCCTTCTGGGACTATAACATTTTCAGTGTTTGAAGTATGAGAAATATTTCATGAAATATTTCATTTTGAAATATTTCACTAAGTTGTGAAATATTTCACAAAAACGTGAAACATTGAAATTTTTTTTAACACAAATAAAAACACAATTTATTTATTTTTTTAACACAATGTTCAGTGTTCTAAATCCTAATGTCAGAATTCAGTAAGTATACAATATACATGTATAATATTGTATACCTACTTGTATCATTTAAACATTAAAATATTTAAAAATTTTGAATACCAATTTAAATGTATAATACCAAAGGTTAGGTATACATACAGGTACCATATAGTGATGAAGGTAATTTATGACAATTATATGTAAATAATTAATATTTAATATATAGTTTTCTACTTCGTTTTGCATTTCGATTTATTGTAACTTTTTATAATTGTTTATAGTTTCCATTCTTTTATTACAAAATTTAAATTCCTTTAACTAAAGTATTCAATTTCTTTTAAAATATTTTTTAATACACTATATTACATTTCGATTTTAATTATTAATATCATAAGTATTATGAAAAATATTTTGGGGGTTTTTTGCATTTCATAAGTTTTGTGAAAAATATTTGATTATTATTTCATTTCGATTTTAATTATTAATAATTAAGTTTTGCGGAAAATATTTTTATTATTTTTGCATTTCATAAGTTTTGCAAAAAATATTTTTAATATTTTTGCATTTAATAAGTTTTGCAAAAAATATTTTTAATTATTATTGCATTTTAATTTTCTGATCTTTTTGCACATTGTTTTCTTTGTGATCTTTTAATGATATATTATGAGCTGCTCTAACTGCGCCAGGAACGGTATATATTATATACTACTCATATATAAATATATGCATATTTTTATCGTGTAAATTAAACACGCATTAGGAATTCATAGTAAATACACTACTAATTAGTTAGGTAAGTATGTATGTAGGTATATTGTATAGTATGCCTTATATGTATATATTAATTAATAATTATAAAAATTTATATACAAATAAACACTATGCAATACACATTTATTATAAGTTTATTAACTTAACATGTACCTAATTTAGATACGTAAATGTAAATAACTAATCAGAAGTCCAAAAAGGTATACAATTAATAGCCACAATTAATTTGACTTATGTTTGTACGGAACAGTAGAACACGACGTCTGTAAATATGTCGAAAAAATTATTACAAGTAAAATTTTAAAATAGAGGTACTTTTGGAAAATATATTATTGTATAGGTATAGAATTGGTCGAAGGTGACATTGCAGATGACGATCCCAATCAAGTAAATGACAAACCATTAGATCCTCGTGCTGGAAATGTAAGTCTGGAAATACGTTGCATCATGTTCAATCCTAATGATGTAGCAAAGGTTTTGAATAAATATGTAACTGAAGTTGATTGTACCAGAAAGTGTTTATTAGAAATAAATAAATTGATAAAAGTGGCCGTGAAGTTACTAGTTAGTGACCATAAAAGTCTTGATGAACTTAATAAAATGGGTGAAATAGCAGTAGAACGTGGAAAAATTGGAAAATCTGTGTGGAAAGTAATCAAGTTTGAAAATAGCAATACATTAAAAGAGAATTTCAATTTAAATGTGTCATCTACAGTATCAGAGGAAACAAAAATTGATGACACTAACACTGTTTGTGGTACTGATGATGAACCACCACTTCTGGTGCCAGATGGATTTAATGTTGAAGTTTCAGCGACTCCAGAAAAGACACCAACAAAAATTCAGAAAAACGTTTCTTTAACTCAAAATTTCAAACCGTTAACAGTTTATTCATCTCTAAAGGAAAGTAATTCTAATAAACGTAAAAGTAAAAGTCCAATTTCAAAAAATAATGAAGGTTCAAATAAAAAATTTATTCAAAAACAAAATTCTCCTTTCATTAAAACTGGTACTACTAATCTTTTAAACTCGAGTCTGAACCACAGTTGGTCAGTATCTGCAAACAATGGAGGGTCTGCTTCTAAGAAGGTTAAAAAGAGCATTGAGTCTGCTAAAGCATTACAAGCAGTAAATGCATCACCTGTCAATGATCTTACATCAGATAATGGAGTTGAGGAAAAAAATCAAACTACTGATGATTTAGTTATATCCAAACTAAAACGTCGTTCTAATGAAAGAATACAAATTCAAGTCTAAATGAGAGTTGGAGTGTGTGCAGTGATGAAAAACTCAAATCGAGTAAATCTCCAGTATCAAAAACTGTTAATGAACCAAATAAGAAAAGTATTCAAAAATCAAACTCTCCCTTTGTTAAGATTAGTTCTCCCAATGTTGCAACACAAGTCATAATAATAATTGGTCGGTATCTGCTGAAAGTGATGGTTCTGCATCTAAAAAATAATTTTGACTATTGAAATGTCTATGCTTATATCTAAAGTCTATCATCCTAGTTGAATCACTAAATGCAGTGAAAGCATACACATCTAAATAGTGAACAGTTTTATTTAGTGATACATATTTATGTGTATTATGTGTATACATTTTATCACAACAAAAACCCTTCGTAAACTATGTGTAAAAATGGCTAAGTATAAAAAATATAAGATCTTTAATCACTATAAAGTGTGATATCATGAATAAATGGTAATAAGTATAATATTAAGTATGTATATTGAATTTAAGTAAACCTATTTTGTTTCAATAATTTATTTACTTGGTGAGGAATTATTTCTTAAAAGAAACAAAGTGTGATGAACAAAATAATTAAATGGCGAAGGATTTTTAAAATATAACTTATTATTATTTTAAATATAATAATATAATAATTAATATTCATATACTATTCTAAATGATTCCTCGCCAAGTAAATAAATTATTGAAACAAAATGAGTTTACTTAAATTCAATATACTTAATATATTTAGCATTTATGCATGATATCACATAAAACTGGCCACTAACTAGTTAGAAAGTTACTTTTTTAAGTAACTTTCCAACTTAACTAGTTGGTTTTAATTCATATTAACTTTGTAACTTAACTAGTTGAATTCAATGGGTAAAATAGTCTAATGTAACTCGTTAGAAAAAAAAACTAACTAATTATTATTATTATTTTTTTTTTTTGTCAAAATGAATATTTTAAGTAGTCATACTGTTATATATAGTTTTTTATTTTGTTTCACCCTATATGTTCTAACAACTGATAAGTGATATACCAATTTATTTAAATTATTACTTACATAATTAGAATATTTTGATCAAATTAGATACTAGGTGTTTAATTCAATTTTTCAGTTTTAATCAATAATTTAAGTTAGATAACTTATTATTTACATTTCGACCAAAAGGTTTTGTAATCTATAAAAAAAACTAACTCCTAACTTCTACTCAAACTTAAGTTACTATTTTCACCAAACAAACTTCGTTAGAAATTTCTACAGTTTCAGAAACTAACTTATATTTTAACTTAGTGAGTTTTTCTTATTAAAGTAACTTAACTTCCACTAGTTGAAAAAAATGACTAACTTGTCCAGCTTTGCTTTATAGTGCTTAAAGATCTTATATTTATTATACTTAGCCATTTTTACAAAGAGTTTTTTTTTTGTTATATCACTAATTTTTGTCCTAAATATTGAATATTTACACTTAAATACTTTCACTACATATTATCTTCATTGAATTTAATTAATAATATAAAACAAATAAAACAATATCTTATTTAAACTATGGAAGCCTTTATAGTCAATAGAACATCTTTGGGGTGTAAGACCCAAGATCAGAAAATAAGGGGCGTAAAAGTCATTTTTTTTTTAAATTGGCTTTTAATACAAAAATATAATATGATTATGAACAATTAATCAATACAAAATACGTAAAAACTCATTATAAATCATATTAAGTCTCAAATCGAAGTGTTATACGATGTTCTAAGGCTGTAACACAGATCATATGAAAATATCTGTTTTTCTGCTCTCTCGAACAATTTGGAAATTGGCGTTTACGCCCTTTTACCTTCTAACCAACGATATAGTGAATTAATAGAAATAGATATTATGTCTGAAGTTAAAATTAAAGTGGAATATTGTCAAAACGTTGCGTGTCAAATATTGTAAGTTAATACAATTTTAGCTCTCTGAAATAGAAATTAAGTTTCTTCGTAAACGGTTTGGGTACACATTGTTTGATTTCGGTTACGATTAGTTACTGAACGTTTTCTAAATTTTGAATTAGGTCCGAAATTGATTCGTAATAGTCAGGTGTCCAACATCATGAACGTAAGATTTTAAGTTCAAATTTAATCGAAATTAGATGTTAAAAGAAGAATATTGCTTATAGTTAGATGGTTGTAGTTTTAATATATTATTCGGAGGTACTTGAAACTTTTTAAGTGTATTGTTATATCATGGACACGAAATGATATTTTAAAAGCAATTTTCCTGCAAAAATTAATTTAGCCTATAATTTTAAGCCACGTATAATAACGATTATACATCTGTTTAAAATGCATTGAGTTTGTACCATGTTTAATTTGTATATTAAATATATATTCAGGTGACAAAAACAATTTGAACACCGAGTAATATGAACTACTTGCAAGAAACCTCGTTTTAAATTTTCAATACTTAGATAGCTATAAAAATTGAACACATTTTTATACATTTTCAAGTCCAGGGCTTGAATCCGATATTGGATAAGGCAATATTTTGAATACTGGTTAAAGCCGTTAAAAACCGAAGACAAAATCGAAAAAAATCAATACTTAACGGTAGTCAAAACTTAAATTTAAATCAGAAAAAATAAAACCGGTATTCAAAACCAAAAACGAAATCAGAAAAAATAAATACTAATATCCGAAACCGAAATCACAATCGAAAAAATATTTTCGGTTTCAAGACCTATTTTTAACTACAACAAAATTTAAAAAATATCAAAATGTCGATGAAATTCATCAAATTTTGAATTTTTGATGCTTAAAAAAAATCCTGCATACGTATCTTCAATATGTTTCAACTACTATTAAGAATATAATATATTATTATCTAAATATACAATTAAACCTTGTCCAAGTATATGGTTATACATAAATGTATACATTAATATTTTTAAATAAATAAATAATAATTATTGTCTATTGGTGATAAATAATAAGGAATAACTAAATTCATATAATGTTGTGATAAACCTTACAGAAATAATTTCTGTACGCAAAAACTCCCTCTGGGAGTATAACATATTTAGTGTTTGAAGTATGAGAAATATTTCATGAAATATTTCATTTTGAAATATTTCACTAAGTTGTGAAATATTTCACAAAAACGTGAAACATTGAAATTTTTTTTAACACAAATAAAAACACAATTTATTTATTTTTTTAACACAATGTTCAGTGTTCTAAATCCTAATGTCAGAATTCAGTAAGTATACAATATACATGTATAATATTGTATACCTACTTGTATCATTTAAACATTAAAATATTTAAAAATTTTGAATACCAATTTAAATGTATAATACCAAAGGTTAGGTATACATACAGGTACCATATAGTGATGAAGGTAATTTATGACAATTATATGTAAATAATTAATATTTAATATATAGTTTTCTACTTCGTTTTGCATTTCGATTTATTGTAACTTTTTATAATTGTTTATAGTTTCCATTCTTTTATTACAAAATTTAAATTCCTTTAACTAAAGTATTCAATTTCTTTTAAAATATTTTTTAATACACTATATTACATTTCGATTTTAATTATTAATATCATAAGTATTATGAAAAATATTTTGGGGGTTTTTGCATTTCATAAGTTTTGTGAAAAAATATTTTGATTATTATTTCATTTCGATTTTAATTATTAATAATTAAGTTTTGCGGAAAATATTTTTATTATTTTTGCATTTCATAAGTTTTGCAAAAAATATTTTTAATATTTTTGCATTTAATAAGTTTTGCAAAAAATATTTTTAATTATTATTGCATTTTAATTTTCTGATCTTTTTGCACATTGTTTTCTTTGTGATCTTTTAATGATATATTATGAGCTGCTCTAACTGCGCCAGGAACGGTATATATTATATACTACTCATATATAAATATATGCATATTTTTATCGTGTAAATTAAACACGCATTAGGAATTCATAGTAAATACACTACTAATTAGTTAGGTAAGTATGTATGTAGGTATATTGTATAGTATGCCTTATATGTATATATTAATTAATAATTATAAAAATTTATATACAAATAAACACTATGCAATACACATTTATTATAAGTTTATTAACTTAACATGTACCTAATTTAGATACGTAAATGTAAATAACTAATCAGAAGTCCAAAAAGGTATACAATTAATAGCCACAATTAATTTGACTTATGTTTGTACGGAACAGTAGAACACGACGTCTGTAAATATGTCGAAAAAATTATTACAAGTAAAATTTTAAAATAGAGGTACTTTTGGAAAATATATTATTGTATAGGTATAGAATTGGTCGAAGGTGACATTGCAGATGACGATCCCAATCAAGTAAATGACAAACCATTAGATCCTCGTGCTGGAAATGTAAGTCTGGAAATACGTTGCATCATGTTCAATCCTAATGATGTAGCAAAGGTTTTGAATAAATATGTAACTGAAGTTGATTGTACCAAAAGTGTTATTAGACATAAATAAATTGATAAAAGTTGCCGTGAAGTACTAGTTAGTGACCATAAAAGTCTTGATGAACTTAATAAAATGGGTGAAATAGCAGTAGAACGTGGAAAAATTGGAAAATCTGTGTGGAAAGTAATCAAGTTTGAAAATAGCAATACATTAAAAGAGAATTTCAATTTAAATGTGTCATCTACAGTATCAGAGGAAACAAAAATTGATGACACTAACACTGTTTGTGGTACTGATGATGAACCACCACTCTTGGTGCCAGATGGATTTAATGTTGAAGTTCAGCGACTCCAGAAAAGACACCACACAAAAATTCAGAAAACGTTTCTTTAACTCAAAATTTCAAACCGTTAACAGTTTATTCATCTCTAAAGGAAAGTAATTCTAATAAACGTAAAAGTAAAGTCCATTTCAAAAAATAATGAAGGTTCAAATAAAAAATTTATTCAAAAACAAAATTCTCCTTTCATTAAAACTGGTACTACTAATCTTTTAAACTCGAGTCTGAACCACAGTTGGTCAGTATCTGCAAACAATGGAGGGTCTGCTTCTAAGAAGGTTAAAAAGAGCATTGAGTCTGCTAAAGCATTACAAGCAGTAAATGCATCACCTGTCAATGATCTTACATCAGATAATGGAGTTGAGGAAAAAAATCAAACTACTGATGATTTAGTTATATCCAAACTAAAACGTCGTTCTAATGAAAGAATACAAATTCAAGTCTAAATGAGAGTTGGAGTGTGTGCAGTGATGAAAAACTCAAATCGAGTAAATCTCCAGTATCAAAAACTGTTAATGAACCAAATAAGAAAAGTATTCAAAAATCAAACTCTCCCTTTGTTAAGATTAGTTCTCCCAATGTTGCAACACAAGTCATAATAATAATTGGTCGGTATCTGCTGAAAGTGATGGTTCTGCATCTAAAAAATAATTTTGACTATTGAAATGTCTATGCTTATATCTAAAGTCTATCATCCTAGTTGAATCACTAAATGCAGTGAAAGCATACACATCTAAATAGTGAACAGTTTTATTTAGTGATACATATTTATGTGTATTATGTGTATACATTTTATCACAACAAAAACCCTTCGTAAACTATGTGTAAAAATGGCTAAGTATAAAAAATATAAGATCTTTAATCACTATAAAGTGTGATATCATGAATAAATGGTAATAAGTATAATATTAAGTATGTATATTGAATTTAAGTAAACCTATTTTGTTTCAATAATTTATTTACTTGGTGAGGAATTATTTCTTAAAAGAAACAAAGTGTGATGAACAAAATAATTAAATGGCGAAGGATTTTTAAAATATAACTTATTATT
The DNA here is from genome assembly GCA_949089665.1 of Macrosiphum euphorbiae. NCBI lineage: Eukaryota > Metazoa > Arthropoda > Insecta > Hemiptera > Aphididae > Macrosiphum > Macrosiphum euphorbiae. The sequence goes on along the minus strand of CARXXK010000001.1, from coordinate 168,004,695 downwards.
ATTTTAAATATAATAATATAATAATTAATATTCATATACTATTCTAAATGATTCCTCGCCAAGTAAATAAATTATTGAAACAAAATGAGTTTACTTAAATTCAATATACTTAATATATTTAGCATTTATGCATGATATCACATAAAACTGGCCACTAACTAGTTAGAAAGTTACTTTATTTAAGATAACTTTCCAACTTAACTAGTTGGTTTTAATTCATATTAACTTTGTAACTTAACTAGTTGAATTCAATGGGTAAAATAGTCTAATGTAACTCGTTAGAAAAAAAAACTAACTAATTATTATTATTATTTTTTTTTTTTGTCAAAATGAATATTTTAAGTAGTCATACTGTTATATATAGTTTTTTATTTTGTTTCACCCTATATGTTACTAACAACTGATAAGTGATATACCAATTTATTTAAATGAGTACTTACATAATTAGAATATTTTGATCAAATTAGATACTAGGTGTTTAATTCAATTTTTCAGTTTTAATCAATAATTTAAGTTAGATAACTTATTATTTACATTTCGACCAAAAGGTTTTGTAATCTATAAAAAAAACTAACTCCTAACTTCTACTCAAACTTAAGTTACTATTTTCACCAAACAAACTTCGTTAGAAATTTCTACAGTTTCAGAAACTAACTTATATTTTAACTTAGTGAGTTTTTTTTATTAAAGTAACTTAACTTCCACTAGTTGAAAAAAATGACTAACTTGTCCAGCTTTGCTTTATAGTGCTTAAAGATCTTATATTTATTATACTTAGCCATTTTTACAAAGAGTTTTTTTTTTGTTATATCACTAATTTTTGTCCTAAATATTGAATATTTACACTTAAATACTTTCACTACATATTATCTTCATTGAATTTAATTAATAATATAAAACAAATAAAACAATATCTTATTTAAACTATGGAAGCCTTTATAGTCAATAGAACATCTTTGGGGTGTAAGACCCAAGATCAGAAAATAAGGGCGTAAAAGTCATTTCTTTGTTAAATGGCTTTTAATACAAAAATATAATATGATTATGAACAATTAATCAATACAAAATACGTAAAAACTCATTATAAATCATATTAAGTCTCAAATCGAAGTGTTATACGATGTTCTAAGGCTGTAACACAGATCATATGAAAATATCTGTTTTTCTGCTCTCTCGAACAATTTGGAAATTGGCGTTTACGCCCTTTTACCTTCTAACCAACGATATAGTGAATTAATAGAAATAGATATTATGTCTGAAGTTAAAATTAAAGTGGAATATTGTCAAAACGTTGCGTGTCAAATATTGTAAGTTAATACAATTTTAGCTCTCTGAAATAGAAATTAAGTTTCTTCGTAAACGGTTTGGGTACACATTGTTTGATTTCGGTTACGATTAGTTACTGAACGTTTTCTAAATTTTGAATTAGGTCCGAAATTGATTCGTAATAGTCAGGTGTCCAACATCATGAACGTAAGATTTTAAGTTCAAATTTAATCGAAATTAGATGTTAAAAGAAGAATATTGCTTATAGTTAGATGGTTGTAGTTTTAATATATTATTCGGAGGTACTTGAAACTTTTTAAGTGTATTGTTATATCATGGACACGAAATGATATTTTAAAAGCAATTTTCCTGCAAAAATTAATTTAGCCTATAATTTTAAGCACGTAATCACATAACGATTATACATCTGTTTAAAATGCATTGAGTTTGTACCATGTTTAATTTGTATATTAAATATATATTCAGGTGACAAAAACAATTTGAACACCGAGTAATATGAACTACTTGCAAGAAACCTCGTTTTAAATTTTCAATACTTAGATAGCTATAAAAATTGAACACATTTTTATACATTTTCAAGTCCAGGGCTTGAATCCGATATTGGATAAGGCAATATTTTGAATACTGGTTAAAGCCGTTAAAAACCGAAGACAAAATCGAAAAAAATCAATACTTAACGGTAGTCAAAACTTAAATTTAAATCAGAAAAAATAAAACCGGTATTCAAAACCAAAAACGAAATCAGAAAAAATAAATACTAATATCCGAAACCGAAATCACAATCGAAAAAATATTTTCGGTTTCAAGACCTATTTTTAACTACAACAAAATTTAAAAAATATCAAAATGTCGATGAAATTCATCAAATTTTGAATTTTTGATGCTTAAAAAAAAATCCTGCATACGTATCTTCAATATGTTTCAACTACTATTAAGAATATAATATATTATTATCTAAATATACAATTAAACCTTGTCCAAGTATATGGTTATACATAAATGTATACATTAATATTTTTAAATAAATAAATAATAATTATTGTCTATTGGTGATAAATAATAAGGAATAACTAAATTCATATAATGTTGTGATAAACCTTACAGAAATAATTTCTGTACGCAAAAACTCCCTCTGGGAGTATAACATATTTAGTGTTTGAAGTAT